>VDFB02241120.1:0-178567 GCA_007258455.2 Sequoia sempervirens
CTTCTATCTCCTCAGGTAAATTTAGAGTGAGAGGATTTAGAAGTAACGAGAGTGATTTGGCTAACTTAAACAAACTTGTTCTCAGAACTCGTCCGAAGGCTCATTGCTCTTTCAAATTTATGCTAAGAATAAAGCTTATGTAAGTAAAACATCAAATGATAAACTAAACCTTAGGATTCCCTCGAAGGCTCATTGCTCTTTTTGAGGTGTAGGCTAAAATGAAGGTTATTAGAAACAACATAAAACTATAAGCTAGATCTCAGGATTCTCTTGAAGGCGAGGTGCTCTTTTCGAGGTGTAGGCTAAAATGAAGATTACAAGAAACAACAAAACTTGAAAGATCTTAAGACTTTGGATCAAAGGCTCATTGCTCTTTTTATTTATTTTCTCAAATTTGATCAAAGATTACACTTTTGGGACAACAAATGGTATGAAAGAAGACAATCATACACGATATGATCAACCAAATACACTTGAACAAAGATTGAACACAAGTATATGAACAACAAGAAAGAAAGAAAATAGGTTAGCCTTTCGCTATCACAAGTATGGTTCAAGAACATATACTAAGTAACAAATTTGAAGGCTCTCTCAGTGTTTTGTTATCATGAAGCAAAGTTAAAACAATAATGAGCAATGTTTCTCTTTTTTATAGACACTCAAAGGAGTAGGGAACCCTAAAATCTCCTTGAGTTAACATTCAGTTCATGCCAATCAAAAAGATTTATTCCTATGTCTAAACAAATGTAACTAACAGTTAACTGGAAAGACTACTTCAGTTAACTGATTCTAAACTAAAAAGAACTCCATTGTACAAAGGTGTCTCCAAAAATAGACAAGCATAAAAGGTGGGACAACGAGTTAACTTGGAAAAGGAATCAAGTTTAATTGTTGTTTTAAATGCCATCTTTGGAAAAGGTAGGACATCCCAACTGGTAGTTCACTGGTTTCCATCTCGAGCAATCATCTCCTCCAAGAATTTATTAACTACCTCATCATCTGGAGATCGTCACATGCCTCAATTGTCAGTTTACTACTTGTCAGCAACTTGAGCAATCCTGGAAATATCTACACACTTCAATTGGTAGTTCACTGATTGGTAACTTTGGCAACTCTATAATTGGAGTGATGATCTATGTTTCTTCTACAACTTTATTCTTTTGATGATTTTCTTGATTTTTCTCAGTGGAAGAGTGTTGCACGATGAAACCGTAAAGTTTTACTGTGAACACTTTAGCTATGAGAAATGATCATGAACTCGCTGCACACCTAGAGTTCCAACGGTTTTCAAACCTCTAAAATGGCCTTGAAAGGCTATTAGATATATGAGGTATGAAACCATATGGAATCCGTGGACTTTGAGTGTCTACGCCTATCAATTTGTCCAAATTAACCCCTAGATGTGCTTTATGTAAATCGGTGTTAGCTGTCTTCAAGAAATCATGAAGCAAGAATGATTTGGTCTTGAATTCAACTTGTGAGAATTGCATTTTGAATATTTGGAAGAACGACTTAGGGGCACATGACACTATTTGAACAACTTTCTCTACAGAGGCTAAAAATAGCTTCGCTAAGGGGCAATTTTTTATGAAAATTTCTAAGACGTGGGTTTTGTTAGGAATATCTTTTTGAATGGACCAAGACTGTTAGATTTTTGAAAAAAGTGATTTTTCCTTGGCCATGCAACAACCCCTCAGAAGTAGAAGCTGTAGAAGCTGTAGAGGCTATTTTTCTCAAAAAATTGTGGCACATGGGTTTTGTAGGTGCCTCTATGCTAAGCAAACCTAGTTCATCAGTTTATGAAAAAGATGATTTTTTGCAAAAACCCTAAAACTAGAAGCTACGAGGCAACTTTTTTGAAGAAATCTAGCACATGGGTTTTGTGGCCAATGCTTTGTTGAATGAACCCAAAAGGCCAGATCTATGAAAAAATGGAGTTTTCTTGGACATGCAAGAAAACCTAGGACAGGAAAAGAGGAAATTTGTGAGGAGAAGCCAAAAGTTATAAGCTATCGCCTTTGAAAATGACGCCTAGAGATGAAGTCTTGTGAAGGATGTCCTTCTGTGCAACCTGAACTTGGAACTATGAAGAACACTGACAATGGCCTCCTTTTAATCCTTCAAATGGCATTAGAGATAAAATATCTATGTTTTGGCTCTTCAACCTACAAAGAATAATGAAATATGACGCTTTGATGCTTTTATAAATATCAATTAGGAACAAATCAATTAGTTTGGGTGCCAAAATGCTGATTGGGGAGTTATCTTGCGTGATTGGCAGTTAACTGGAACAATCTCCACCAATTTTGGGATGCCTAGACATGAGAAAGTCTTCAAAAATATCTTAACTAGAGTTGACTTTTTGGGACGCCACCTTGCCAGTGTTAGAATATTTTTGAAGAATTTCAACTTTTGCTTGATAAACAACCTTTGTTTGACCCCTGATTCTAGTTGCCAGATTGATCATGATGCTTAGCTGATAGATTCACTACAGAGTTGAGTCAACTCTAAAGAGATGTTAATGGGAGCTGAAAACCTCAAAAATAGGTTTTGATGCCTTGAATCCTTGGGCGTCTTTTCCTAGAAGGGCACATTTTCTTGCCAGACAACCAATTTCTTGGATGCTTTTCAATTTCTTCAATTTGATCCTCCGTACTTCAATCTATAGCTATCGGTGATTGATGATTCTCATGAACTGGATATTGAATCCATCATGAAGCTAGAAGAATTCCAGAAAGGATGACTATATGTGCAAGTTCTGAAAATTGATTTATGATGCTCAAATTCCTAGGCACCCTTGGCCTGTAGGGGTGCTTTTGTGCCTCTGAGATACATTTTGCACTTTGGAACCCTTCATGAAATGCTCCTATTTGGTCTTCATCGCCAGATGTTTGATTGCTCTGTTGAATTAGTTGACGGTCTCATCGCGAAGATTGATCAACTCTGAGGAGGTCTCCTTGGAAGTCATGAAGTCTGAAAGCTCCATTTGGTGCTCCAAAAGGTTGGGATCCTTTTTCTAGAAGGGTGCATTTTTCCTCAACACTTAGCCAATTTCTTGGATGATTTTCAATTTCTACAATTTGACCCTTCGTGCTTCAATCTGTAGCTGCCGGTGATTGATGATTCCTGTGGATTGGATGTTGAATACATCGTGAAGCTAGAATAATTTTGGGAAGGATGACTATATGTGCAAGTTCTAAAAATTGATTTATGAGGCTCAAATTCCTAGGCACCCTTAGCTTGTAGGGTTGCTTTTGTGCCTTTGAGATACATTTTGCACTTTGTAATCCTTCACGAAATGCTCCTGTTTGGTCTTTGTCGTTGAATGTTTGATTGCTCCGTTGAATTAGTTGATGGTCTCATCGCAAAGATTGATCAACTTTGAGGAGGTCTCCTTGGATTCCGTAAAGCACGAAAGTTGCATCTAGTGCTCCAAAAAGTTGGGCGCCTTTTGCCAGAAGGGTGCATTTTCTTTCATACTTAGCCAATTTTTCACATTTTAAACTTGCCTTCACTTTTAGCATTTCATGCTTGATTTTTATTTATGAGTGTTTGACAGGTCTTGTGGCCTAGCAATTGAATTCATCACGAATCTGGAAAAATTATGAGTAGATTCCTTGGAGAAGACAACTACTAAAAACTTCACTTGGTTGCTCAAAAGGTTGGGCGCCCTTGGCCAGTAGGTGTGCAATTGCTTTGATGAACTTTAATCTATCCTCCATTTCACATGCTTGTTTGATCAACAACTACTACCATTTGGTAGGTCTTGTGGACTGGTGAATAGATTTGCTGCAAATCTAGGTTGAATCCAGAAAGATCATCTAGAGATAACCAATCGAAAAACTGACATAGGATTGCTTTCTTCTCTGGGCGTCCTTGGCTTACAGGGGTGTGATTTCCTTGATAAACTGCCATTTTTGATGACTCTTGCTTTCAACATCTGTTTGCCTCTGCCTTTGTTTGTCGGTGTTTGATGAATCTGGTGAACTTACTTGGCGATCCCTCAGAAAGCTAACAAAATTCTAAAGAAGTCGAATGATTTTACAATTCTCAATAACTGCAGTTGGCCTCTTGAATTCATGGGTGCCCTTGGCTAGAAGGGGCACTTTGGCTCCAGTTGGTAGCAACTCTTCAAAGATTTTCACCTCTTCGCACTTCGTGTTGACTGTGTTGCTCAAATGGGTTGATCATGCTATTGACGACGCGACTGTGTTCACTGTTGTGATTACATTCACCATTCTGCATGCACGAACATTTGAAAAAGTTGACCAAGGCATTGGCTATCAAGGCATCTCCCTTGTAGCAAGGCATGCATCTTCTAGACTTAGAATATTTTTAGCATTTTTTAACTTTTGAAATTCTCCTCTATCGTGAAGCATCTTTTGCTATAGAATCTTTTGTGCAGCGTCTAAAGCTTGGATCTTGATACCTGGTACTATCCATCTGCCATTGTTGACCTCAAAGGTCCTATCTTTTCTCCTAAAAAAGTGAAATAGACCCACCAGAGTAAACTTGACATTTTTGCGATTCTGACTTGACCAGTGTGATCGTGAAGTGAAATTGATCTATCAAAATCAATTTGAGTCATTTTTGGAAAGGTCCTATTTTTTAGGGTTTTCCTAAAAATAGGGGTCTAAAACCCTAATTTTCAAAATTTCTAAAATTTTCAAGTATCCTCTTGACAATAAACCCACAAAAATCCCATGCTTGGTTTGACATAAAATTGACTTTTGACGATAATTTTACAAGATTTAGATCATTTTTATCAAAATGCCTTATTGGAGCAAAAAATTTATTTTGGGTACAACACATTCATTAAGTGAGTTCTGATAATCATGGAGAGTCGTGCATAAGTGCGTAAAGGAAGGAAATGTCATCATCCCAAGCTTATCTTGGATATTTTTTTATAAGTTATCAATGAACATTCTTTGAAGATCAACATCGGGAAGTTTAATGTTTATTCATGAGTAAAGCAGTTGATATAACGTGCTATAAAATCAATGACCTTTTTAGCTACATTTTTCTTACATTGAATCAAATCAGGTAGGGCCATCTTAGAACCATTGTGCACTTGGAAATGGCTGAGAAAGGCATAAATAAGATCATTAAATGAGTGGATTGAGTTATTTGAAAAGGAACAAAACCATTCCAAGGTTGTATCTTTTAAGGACCTAAGAAAAAGCTTAACTAAGAGCTTATCTTCAAAAATGAAGTCACTATATAAGGTTGTATATGTTGACACATGGTTGCTAGGATCTCCTTTACCACTGTATTTCTCAAATCTACGTATCTCTATGCCTTGTGGCATTTGTTCTCTTAATATCTCCAATGACAATAGGTTTCTTTTGACATATTGTGAAGGTTGTCAATTTTGGTTTTGGTTTAATGTTGCTATTTGTTGTTGGAGGGATGTGACATTTTGTAAAAGTTGGTTTATGACATAATCATTATTTATGTTTTGAGATGGAGGGGAATATGGTGGAGGTGTATATGTGTTAGGTGGACAACTAAATTGCAAGTTTGTGAAAGGTAGGGGGTTTGGAGATATGATGTTCAAATTCACAAAGCTAAAAGGATTCCTAGTGGAAATGCCCAAAGTTGGAGTGATATTGTTGGTCGGTTGCATAGTTGTAGTAATAGTTGGATTAGTATATGTAGGAATAGAAGCTATGGTTGTAGGGGGAGGAATTTGATTTCCTCCTTGACTTTGAGTGTATCCCAAATTTTGAGCACAACTAGCCATTGTAGGAACATGATTATCAATAATGTGAGCTAGGCTACACACAATCTCTAATCCTAGTTCATTATCAAGAATTCTCCTCATGCTATCTATGATTGCGTTCGACATATGAGTGCACATATGAAAATTATCATAACACATGTTTAGATTATAACAATGAAAGTTTACTTTCTTGCTTTACGATGCATCAATGTAATGAATAATTATTCAATTATGAACATTTAATTTTTCTAATTTTACTAAATGAAATAAAGTTTAATTCAATAATAATAAGCTTGTAATATAATCCTTAATCTTATTTATTAGATTTATTAAAAAAATGAGACGTGACAGTTTTGATGCAGTCCACATTCACTTCTATTCACCATAGAAGTGTTTTGGCACTGACCTAATTTGAATTTGCACATTTGAGGTGTATTTCTGACCTTGGATAGGGTTTCAAGGTTGAGGAAAGTATAAGTATGAGTTGAATTGTTGAAGGAGGTTACAATAGATGAAGTTGTGAAGTGTATGATGCGAGTGATGCAAAATTGAGCAGAGTAGTGTGAACTTTCAAGTGTTGGATTATCGGATGTAGTGAGTAGAAGGTGTCTACAAACATTCAAACAAACTGCAAAGGTGTTGGAGCTATTATGGTGGATTTCCTGTTGCACTGAGATTGTGTTCTCTATGTAACATTTCTTCTCTATATTCTTTTTCTACTTTGGTAGTGAACCTTGGATGTGAGCATTTCTAGACAGTATGTCCTATTCTGGCAGTGAGCCCTTGTAACCGATTTTGCAATTACTTATATTGTGAGCTATCCTCACTATGGTTTTTCCCTTCTTGGGTTTTTTACATAAATTTGGTGTTCTCTTGTGCATGGTGTTAAATTTGTTTCAATTTATTTTATTTTCTTTTCATGTTAATTCATCATAACTGATTAAAGGTTTAATGAATGCATGTGGATCTGAATGTTAATGAGGGTTTTGATGTTTTGATAAGATACAACTGATTCACCCCCCTCTTAGTTGTCTTGTTCATTCAACAAATTGTTTGTTTTACTTTGACATACATATTCATAGTAATTAATTATAATTCAAAGTGGGAATAAATATAAGGATAAAAATTACATACCTTGCACTTTTTCGCTTTTATTTTGGACTTCTTTTTACTAGGTTGTCCCTAATACAATGACTATCGTACAAGCACGACATATTTTTATTTAAAATTTTGAAAATAAATTGAATCTAATATATTCATATCCTCTTGCATCCCAATACTATGTATTTACTCCATATTTTACTCATTTCCTTACTTGGGCCAAATTTCCAAGCATAAAAATGAACTTGGTTCAATTCTATAGTACAAAAATAGCCCCGTAACCTTCAATTCAAATTTAAAATTGAACCCAATCTAAATCCCTTCTTACTAGTCGTTACTTGTTGTTTTGAGCTCAAAATGTGTTACTTTTAATGCTAGGGTGTTGTATTAAATGACAAACCCTAATTTAATATTGGATTACCTAAGATCTATCACAATCTTATTTACACCTTACACAATATTCATAGGATAAAATTGACATTACATCAATATATACATGTCTTGGGCATATTGCATGATCATGTCTTCAATCTTTTTATATATATTAAAGGTAGTTTATAAATAACAAAAATAATTTTTACATTTTTTTATATTAGATCTGAGTTTGAATTTCAATCACACTAATTCATAGTTCATAGTACATTAGTTGTATCCAAAAAGGAGCAACTCTATGGTTTACATAATACCCTTAGAAATTTGTTGTCCCAGATTTTTGACTTGTTAAAAATCAAGACAACTAATCAAAATTTTTGATTTAAATTGAAGGTTTTCTTCTCTATGGCACGTATTACGAGGTGCAAAGAGTGGCAAATCTCTGTTTTAGGTTTATTAACCTTTGGGCTACTCTTTTTCCTTCTTTCGTTTCCGTTTTCGTCAATTTCTGAGTTGTTTTTAGTGTCTTTTTGACCAATTTCGGGTTTTTGAAGTAACTCAGCAAATAGGGAAATTTTGACTTGGAAGCAAATTGCTAAAGTGTTTAAAAATCCCGAAATTGCTTAAGTCACTCAAAAGTCCGAATTTTTGCTAAGTCTTTCATGTTTTGACAAAAAGCAAAATTGCTATGTGGCTTTAAAAGTCCGATTTCCTTTATGCAAAATTGCTACTTCTTTAAAAAGACCCGAATTTGCTAAAAGTGTTTTACAAAAAACCCGAATTTGTTTGAAGTCTTCATTTTTGACAAAAAGCAAAATTGCGTTGAAGTCTAAAAAGCCCGATTCATTGCTAAATGATTCAAAAAAAACCCGATTTTGCAAAGTTAAAATGCGTATGACTTCCTAAAACCCCGGTTTTATATTTTGATGTCATTTTACATTGCCAAAGACTCCAAAAAATTCGATGCCATTCCCGCGCCTAGGGTTTTCTTCCAACGTTTTTTGTTTGTCTTGTAAAAAACGCGTTTTCTCTTCATCTTCACACGTTTTACTGTTTTATACAGAAACGTCATACCTTTTTTCACAAAAACGCGTTTTTCTTTACTACTAAACGTTTTTATCTTTCATTCATTCCTTCATTCATGAAATCTTTGAATATATGTTTCTGTTTTTATTTGCCTTTCTGAAAAACGCGTTTCTTTCTTTTCCATCGTATTTGATCTGTCATTATTTTCGTTTTGAAATGTATTTAAAATGCGTTTTCTTTCAACATTTATACGCGTTTTTACACAGTCATTTCTTTTGGTCAAAATTCATTAGCATTCATTTTTTATGTTGTAAACACGTTTTCTTTGTTATTTTTGTGTTCTCACTGTTATTTAACTCGTTTTCATTAAATATGCATTTTTCATTCACCATAAACCTTTTATAGACCATGTGTCTTTTGTCTCCCTTCATCCCATCAATATTTATTCTTCATTATCCAACTCGCCTTTCATTTTCATCCATCCACTTCCATTGTCATTTTCCACAAAAGTTACAAGTTTCTCCTTCACTCACATTTCGGGTTTCTAGCTCAAAAAATGCATTTCGGGATTTGCAGTAGGAATTACAATTTTCAAAATTGCAAAATTATAAAAATTGTTAATTTCAATTGCCTTTTGTAAAAATTGCTAAAGCTCTTTAAAAATCCCGAAATTACAAAAAGCAGAAATTGCTAAAGCATCAAAAAGTTCAGAAACTAGGCTGATGCACCTATTTTTATGGAAGAAGATCCGTCCACTTCTGGTTCAGTTTCTTGGCTTGTCACACTTCCAAGAGTTTGAGGTGCTTACTGGCACTGCATTATTTTTGGGAAACAAATTACCTTTGCATCTTAGAAAGGTGCATGGTACTTGGGCTGAGATGACGTACGAAAGTATGAAGGCAATGCACAATGGTGCAGCCCGAGCCTTGACCACCTTGGCAATCTACCTAAGCATTCCACCATTAGATCTTACTATAGGCCAAAGAATGGCTTCTGAGTTGCTGAAGGTCATGGGGTCAGAGGAAAGGGATCTCATAGATGTGTCAGATGTATATGTGACTATAAATTCTTCAACAAGTAATGGTATTGCTACTTTGTTACTGCAACTTGCTGAGGCTACTTTAGTTGATGTGGACTGGCTTATCTCAAAACTGAAAGCTTATCTTGTAGCTGGAAACATTGCACCCTCGAGTTGAATCTCTTGTTCACATGCTCTCTCTCTTTACAGAGATGAGCCTTCAAACTTTCCCAGCAGAACATTTCCTGAGAGTGGCTTCAAAGCTTTATAAGAGTTTAGCTGCTGTGACTAAACTATGCATTGCTCCAAAAGGCTATAAACAGCCTTTGCCTAGCAGTAAATTTCAGATGCTTGTAGAAGTTACTTGTCGAAAGATGACTGCCCCTTTGTATAACTTCATGGCTGTGATGCAAAGGGACCAACAAGAGAATTTACAAAAAAAAAAGGATGATGAAAACAATCAGCCTGAAGAACCAAATCAATCAGATGCTCCAGTCACAGAAAATGTATCTAAAGATGAATCTCTGAGGCAGGAAGAACACAGAGAAGTCACAGTCAGAAATCATGATGTTATCATTAAGACCGTTGCTGTTACCAAGAACACACTTAACCCTGATCCTAATGAGTTGCAGATGATCATCAGCAAATTCTTATCTTTCAAAGATAGGAATGAAACAGATTGAAATTTTAAATTGTTTTATGTATTTTTACTTTCGACAAAATATATGTAAAAACAAATTTTGCAATTGCAAGTGTTCTTTCCTTGCAGTTTTCGAAAATGTAATTACATGTAAAATCTTACAAGACAAATCACAATTTGGATTGTAATTTTGAATAAGTCAATCGCAATTAGTTATCGGTTGAGAGATTTTCTCAAGTTTGTTGAGATCCTCCCACCTTTTTCTCCAGACCTTCCTCCTATAAATACTTGAGGGGTCTATTGTAATAGATATCTTTTTAGCAAGCAAGAAAACTCTGCAGAATTTTGTACTCATAAAGTCTTTGAGCTTTATAGTGGAATATTGTGAATTTTCAAGTGATATCAAGAAGCTGGAATTTCAGACTTTGAGCTGAATCCTTGTTTTATTATATTGTGATTACTTGAGAATTGTTGAAGATTGCTGAAAAGAGATTCGATTTAAATATTTGCAGACTTTGTGCTGTAAATGTGAGAATTGAATTCATAGTTAGTGTTAGAAATTGAGAATAATTGCAAGTCTTTGTGCTAGTATTAACTCTCATCTAGAATAGTTAATAGATACTTCATAGTTACAGATTTTACGCTGTTTTATGTTGTATATTTCCATAAAGTAATCGTTCTGAAAAAAGGTTGATAGGATTTCATTCTTCAAGACTTTGTGCTTATTGAATTATTTTCCCGTCCCAGAGGAAATAACAGAAGTCTTTGCGCTTTCAGGAAACTTTATCTCCTCTTTCTTTATTCCATTGCATAGTTACCGTACTAAAGTTTTATCAATGTATACTGTTTCTTTTCTTTGAAGAGAAGAGAATATAATCTTTCCTGAAATAAGAGGAACGATTGCTGTCCTATCCATTTAGTTTTATTTAGTTAAAGGGGGAGCCTTCCCTTAATTAGGAGAGTTCAAACTCACGTGCTGTGGTTGAAATCTCAATTTTGTACGCTTTCACGAGAATACAAAATTTCCAACCAACAAAATTGTAGTTCTCATTGTATTTTTCCATATCATAGTAGCCCAAGGTAGGCTCTATTTGGGAAATTTCTGAGTTAGATCTGACTATCTTGACTATTCATTCGTCATCTTGGTTCATGTAGAGTTTGGGACCCCCATGCCCATGTCCTTCTTCAATGTTTCCAATTTGTACTTCATGTTGTATTTCTTTTGAAATTCCATGTAGTTCTTCCTGAACATTACACTATCTTTTGAGTCAAAGGGCCAGTTTCTTGCATATTTAACTTCATCTTTAGTTATCTTCACTTTTTTTTCCCTTGGATAGCTTTGTAAAATCTGATTTGGAGACCTCCAATGTCATTATTACCTACAAAAAAAATTGTGAAAGATGAGCCTTTTATTTGACTTAGTAAGTACCCTCACCCTGCCTTGAAATTTTTCCTCATTCCTTGCTTTCCATATCATCCAAAGAATTTCATTAGATAAAATAAGCCAAAATAAATTGGTAACATTATCAATGCCTTCAATTTGACTAGCAAGAATCTCTTTCTTTTTAATCTGTCCTAGGTCTCCCCACTCACAAAAATCAACACATAACATTAGCCAAACCTCTCTTGCAAAAAACATTCAAAAAATATGTGATCGATATTTTTAGGCTTCCTAGATAACCCACATAGGTCTGCATTTACATTATAAGAATACCAAGAATTTTTTTTAAGAGCAACAACCATCTGAAGCATTATTTTTTGGGTTCTAAAACCCCATTCCAGTTCCATTTAAATAGTTTTTTCTAGTTTGTTAATTCAACATTGTTGTTCTAGCACCTGTTAGCATAGTCAACAATAATATTTGAGTTACATAGTAGATTATAAAACTTTTTAGAGTTCATTTAAAAAAAATTGTATCATTCTTCCATTTGAAATTGATCAATTTTGTACAACAGTAATTAACACAACACTTTGTATTACTGTCAACAAGTAAAACTCCTTTGTAAGACTCTCAATAATGAGTATGTTCTCCAGTGAGTATAGGGGAGATCATACTCATTACTTAGAGTTGCCCAAGGTTTAAGAGAGCCTGCACATATAATATCTTTGAAGGATATAATACCTTTCTTTTCCCAGGCTTTAGTTGAGTAGCCTTGTAGTAAGGCTAGAGGTTTATTTTTATGCATTAAGTTCCATCATATCGATCTATTGAGACATATCTTATTTTCCTTTTTTTTTTTTTTAATTATTCTTTATCAGGCTCCTTACTCGTTCCCATGCCTTCCATATGGTTTTGAACACATTTGAACCATTTGGAAGGACAAGGAACATGCCTATTAAAAGGCCACATAATGGAGTGTTTCCCCATTTTTTTTCCTTTTTTGGAACAAATTTTTGGTTGTTATTCCTGACTAAGACTTTCCATGATTCTTCTCCTTCCAAGGCATTAATCCATTTAACTGCAAGTGCAATTCCTTGTTTTTTTAGACCTTTTAAACCTAGTCCACCAAATTCTTTGCTTTTGCAACACCAATCCTAATTAACATGTTTTTTCTACCTTTTTCATCTAACCATAGGAAGTTCCTTATTTCCTTTTGAATCTCTTCTAGTTGGTAGATACTAAATAGCCATACTAAGGAGTAGTATATTGTATAAGAGGATAATATTTTTGGTATACTTGTATTGTCCCAGCTAACGCTACGTAAAGTTTGTTCCAGTTCTCAATTTTCCTTTCAATTTTACTTTTTACCTAGTTCCATATATCTTTTAGGCAAGGGTATATTGCAAAGGCAATTCCCAAGTATCTTGTTTGCATGGTCCACCCTATTGTATTTAATGTCTGAAAAACTAGCATGGGGGATTTTTATTCCAACTAAGCATTACTGATTTTGTTTTGGAAACCTTGGCCCTTGAGGAATCACAAAAAAACTTCAAATTGTGCATTAAGAAATCTAGGTTGTCTTGATCTAAATTGACAAAAAAGTTGTGTCATCTGCAAAGTGAATGTTTAATAATTCTTGATTATTAGGTTGTTTTAGTCCTTTAACTTTGGGGCTATCCGAAGAATCTCTTAATATGCAGTGTATTGCTTCAAAAGCTATTACAAATAGGGTTGGTACTAAGGGGCATCCTTGCCTTATTGATCTTTGGAGAGACATTTGATTTGAAAAATTCCCATTTATATCTACCTATGCATTTGCATCTTGCAAAAGAGTATCCACCATTTTGCAAAATTCCTTGGGAAATCCAAATGCTTCTAGTGCCATCATAATGAAGGGTCATTCAATTTTGACATAGGTTTTTTTTAAAATCTAGTAGAAGCATATTGATATCTTGGTTATAGGTCCTAGCACATTCCATTTCTTACCAACTTTTTATAAGGTTTTCTAGTATATATCTCCCTTTAATGAAGCCAGTTTGTGTGTGATGGATAATTGAAGGGAGAATGTCTCTTAATCTCAAGGCTAAAATCTTTGCTAAAATTTTATAAGACACATTTAGGAGCATTATTGGCCTCCAATTTTTTATTAAAGTTCTATCCCCATCTTTGGGGATTAATTTAATTATACTTTTATTTAGTTCTTCACCAAGGGATCCTTTAGATATAGCTTCTTTGTATATAGGAAGCATATCTTTAGAAATCCAACTTAAGTTTTTCTTATAAAATTCAATAGGTAGAACATTTGCACCTAGGGACTTATCTAAGTTGAAGATATGGATTATAAGGACTATTTCTTCTTTAGTTATTTCTTTTTTCAAGTTCACAACCATATCTTCAAATATTAATTTAGGGATTAATTTCTTGCATAAGTCTCTAGCTTTAAGAGAGCGAACATCGTGTCCCTCCAATGTAAAAAGATTCTTATAAAAAAGGTCAAACCTGGTTTTGAATTTCTTAAGGGCTAGAGTATAATCTATCTCCTCCCCACAAACATTCTACTTTTTCCTTAATACATTTTTCTTTTATGTAGCTGAAGAAGAAATTTGTTCCTTTATCCCCATTGTTTAGCCAATTTAGTCTTGCTCTTTTCTTTAGGCCTTGAATTTTCCTTGCTTGAATATTTCTTAGTGCATTTCTACACTTTATAAGTTCATCATTCAGGTCCACCTTAGTAGGGTAGTCTTGCAATTTGCTTTCTATGTTGACTAATTTTTCTTTGAGGGTGATTCTCATATTTCTATAATCCATTGCTCTTTTTTCCCCTATAGTTTGGAAGAGAGCAGTCCAAGCTTTAACATTTTTATTCCACTTTTCAATCTATGAGTCATTTTTTAGCAACCATTTGTTGATTTCTCTCAAAGTAAAAATAACATTATTACAATCCTCATCCTTTAATAGGTTTGAGTTCAACAAGAATTTCTTCTCTCTTCTAGTCTCCTTAATTCCTTGACTTTATATTATTATTTTAGAGAGCTAATAGGGTGATGATCAAACAACGTACAAGGATAAACTCCTACTTTAGTCTCTTTCTCTATTTGGTCAAAAAATAAGTATTCTTTATTTGTATAGAATTTTTCTAGTCAACAATCAATCCTTTTGTTTTCTTTTTGTGCATTACACCAAGTATACCAAATTGATTTGGTATCCTTTTTGCCCCCTTCCAGGGGTCATATAGTTTGAGCTTAAATTTCATTCTTTCCCAAAAGTGTTTCTCATTTCCTTTCTAGTCTAAATCTAATCCTCCAATTTTTTCTTGTTTATTTTCTATCATATTGAAGTCACCCCCTACAATCTAAGGTATATTGGGTAGCTCACACATCCATTTCATAGGTTAATTCTTTCCCTGTAGTCAGTAGATGTGTAAATAGAGCATATTACAAGTTTATGATTATCCTTTTCTATTATAACTCATGCTTCTCTATTATAAGGAGCAACTCCATTTTCATTACATATTTAGACCATTGATTTGCTAGAAGGATTGCCACACCTATTTTTCCCATGTCATGGTTAGTATAAAATTGGGAGGCATCTTTCCTTGGGAACTTGAGATTATTTTCAAGTGTGAACTTGGTAGCTTTAACTTCATGGAGGATGACAACATCTTTTCTTTTCTAAATTTAAATATATTCAACTATGTATTTTCTATCAGGGGATTTTGGGATCCTAACATTCTAGCTTATATAATTAAAGAGCATCAGCCTCCATATTTTGAGGTTCCTCTAAATTATTCCTAAAGCTATCAAAGCATTTAGGTATAATCTCTTCTTTATTCTTAATATTCCTTTTAGGGTAAGGGTCGCTTTCTTGTTTCTTATACTGTCTCTTTTTCCTCACTTTCTTTTAGGTCTATCTGTTGTGTGGTCTCACAACACGCCCCAAGACTAAAAGACTTGGGGACCCAAGTGAAAAAATAACCCTTATGGTAGGAGCTAGCAAATTGAAAGATCACCGGAAGTGAAAAAGCAAAGAGTACTTTGTAATGTAAGTGTTTTGGGTACCAGGTACTGGGAACCAAAAATGTTTGAAAAGGAAAAAGGTAATGCGAGTTTAGAATGGAAGGCTCCGGTCCGATGTTTGTACTCTGGTAAAATGGAGTCCAGTAAAATGAAGTCCGGTAAGATAGAAGTCCCGTAGAACCGAAGTTCGGGAAAGTTTGTGGGTAAAGCTAAATACCGGGTACCGAGTACCGGGTCGTAATGTGAAATGAAATCTTAAAGTTTTAAGGTCATCTAATGATTTTGGTAATCTGGTATATATGTGAGGATTTATGATATGCTAGAAAGTGTGTTATTTGTGAGATTTTTGTACTAACATTTGAATAATGGTTTTATTTACGTGAGATGATATAAATTTTTTCTTTCTTTAAAAGGGATTTAATGTGTGGAATTTGTGATTGCAGGAGGTATAGATTGCAATGCAAAGTTCGGGTATGGATGGTCAGAAAAGCTTGAATCATGGAAAGAATCATATCCAAGTTAGGTCATTTGTTCTGGGATGTTGTTGGTAGAGGATTTTGAATCCACCGAAATGTTGGAGATCCTGGTATTTCACATGTGGCGAATAAAAAGTGCCAACCTCTGAGGAAGCCCATTCCCGAGAGTAGCAGACCCAGAGCCAAGTGAAGTGTGGGGGCTAAAATCCCACTTATTCATTCTGAATGTATGGGAAGTCCCTACACACTATCCTGATTCAAAGTATCATCCTGGTGATGATTAAAGATTAACACCCGAATAGCTTCAATGTGCAATTGGAGTTGGCCTCCATTAACTTTGATTGCAATTCTCCTATCAGTCACTACATTCCACGTGCCTTGATGTGATTGGTCCCTTGGATTTCCTCTCATGTATTTGTCTTATCCTATCTGAGCCTTGTGTTCTATAAAAGGCCAGAGGATGCCCTTTTTTATTTTAAGTTCAGAATTTGTGGATGTTGGAAGAGCATAATTTTTTTTCAAGTTTTGTTCTTTTTTCCTATTTTCTGAATCATTCTGGCGTAAAATTTGTATGCACGTAGACATTGATTAATATTAGAGCCAATTAGATAGCTACCTATCTCATGAATCTTTTATAGCTAATTTTGTTAGTTCAGCCAAACAAAACTGTATGTTGCGCCGTTTAAGGGTGCATACAAAACCTACTCGGTGTCCAGAAATAAAACCCCTATCTTTAAAAGCTTGCACCATTTTATATGTAGCTATGAAGCAATCTAGTGAAATATAAAGCAGTTTGCTCTATTTTAATTGATTCTTTGGGGCATGCATGGAGAATAACCGAGAGAAATTTTAATTTTTAGTATTTTTATGCTTTATTTTAGAGTAGATGTTTAAATTCTTGAAAATGTTCCAAAATTAAATGAATGGATGAAATTTTTTATTAAAAATCTTTCATTTTCTATGAAATTGTTGAATGCTTAATGCTAAATCTACTTAAGTGATAGCAAATAATTTGTGATGTTCATGAAATGTTATTGAAAATATTTTGATTTCATGATAATTGTCTTTATGATCCAATTGAAGATTTAGTGCCTAAAATATACAATTCTAAACAACTATAGTCCCTTTGAGATTAACAACAATATCAAATCATACCCTAGAGCGACCCTAGTGCAATCATGACCTGATTATCGGAGACTTGGGATTGAATTGAAGCCAATCTTTTCCTATTAAAGCATAATCCCCTTTTAGGTTGTCTTCGTTCCATATCTTTCAAGAAGGATAGGCTCTTTGCGGTTTGTCTGTGAAGAATTTATTTGCCTTGTTTGCTGCAAGTAAAATCATCGTCAACTCTATCAATTGCTTAGATGGTTTATTAAGTCCTTTATGGTCACTATTTTCTTCTAGGAGGGGAGAGGGAGAGTTGTTATTAACTATTAGGTTAGAATCTACTTTGAAAGGCTATCAAAGGGGATGCATATAAATTCTTTTTCTTGGGGCACCTCTTTGCTAGTGATATTGTTAATCATGCTCACTGGATTGTCTAATTTTCCTTTCTCCAATACTATTCCTAGATCAAGAGAATCCTCATGATTAGGACTAGTGTTGGATAAAGAAAAAATGGATTTAGTCTTTGACTTATCTGTCTTGCATTTATTATGGTCTAAATCAGAATCATTCTCTATCAATCTCTGGTTATGTTTTTCTTGAGGCTCTTTGACTTTAGCTAGGTATAACTTTTATTTTTTCCCTAAGGAAACTTCTTTCTTATCTAATAAAAAAATTCAATTTAATTATCTATAGATGTTTCTTTTAATTATGTATATCTAATCCCCTTAACTACGCTTTCCCTGTCATTATCGATTCTAAGTTCATAGTTTTTTTGTTTTTTTTGAGTTTGAGATGTAGTCTTTATCATAATATTTATTTTGCAAAATGCCTTCAACATGCCCATTTGTTTGATTAGAGACACTTTTTTTCTTATTGTTTTTCAAAACCCTTTGCTTAATTTTTTCTAGAACTAGTTCCTGCATATTTTTTCTGTGCCCCAGAGGGTGGTTTACCTCTAGAACTGACTCCATGGGAGGGGTTTTTGAAAAGGAGTCAAAAACTGTTGTTTTAGAGGTTACTATTTGGCTATATTAACCTAGAAAAGTGTCATCCCCTACTTCACCTTCTACTTGAGCTAGTTTGAGGTCAACAACAACACCCACCAAATCATTTTTATTTCATCTTCATCAATTTTGTTCTTTTTAGCACTAGAGTTTTTGTTTTCTGTTAGTTCCTCGACCTTGGTAACGTGTTTGGAAAAGTTTTTCTCTACAAATTTTCCTCCCTTTGTATTACGGTTTGAGAGTTTTTGGCTATTTTTCTAAAAAAACATTCTTCCTTTTAGGATGGGGCAGTTCCTCCTAACATGCCCCTCTTTTTAAAGAGGAAGCAAATGCTTAACTCACCTAGGATTTATAATTTAACACTAATCAATTTTTCATTAGATTCAATTACAATTTCTTCCAATATATCAATACCCAGATTTAATGCAACCAATGTCCTAGCATCCATGCTCATCAGGTCCAATTTTTTTTCTTCTAATCTCATTACATTACCCAATGAGGCAATTAACTAGGGTAAAAAATCTCATAATTGAGGGGGCACATCCTTAACCATCACCCATATTAGGTATGATAGAGCTAGTATTTCATCGTTTAGGGTATTTAAGGACCAATGCACTGCTCTAAAGACATAGATTCCTGCATTCTAGTATTGTTTCTCTACTATTTTTACTTGCATAGAATGATCTTTAAAGAACACAACAAACAATCCACTTTGCAACATTATACAAAATGTTAATTGAATGCCAATTTTTTTATGCCAAATATTATTATCCATTCATCTAAGAATTTCCTTGCCGAAATTCTATTACAATATAGGGTTGCAAAAAGAATTGCAACCCTACTTAATTTGTTTTCTTCTTTATCTATGGCCTCTTTCATAACTAGGTCAGGGACGAGGAATAATTTCTTTAAGCACAAGAGAAGGTACTTACCATTTCCTCCTTTGGCTTCTTAGAACACATATTCTTTGGCATTACCAACCTTAATGAATTTCACTGAATCTAGAGCAAAGAAGCGTTTGACACCAACCACAAAGTCCCTGAATGAATGCTTAACCCCTTTAGAATTATTTGCATTAGAATTAGTTTCTCCTAAAACCTAAAATCATTTCAAACCCACTGGGAAGATCACTACCAACCAACACATCACATTCTATTAAACCATAGTACCTTCCACCCACCCGAAGAACACATAAAGAATAAAATGTTACGGCTAGAACAAAGATGTAGAGTTCAAGCAATAAATGGGGGCAACAAACGCACACAAAGTAAATGCAAATTAACAATGAAGGGAGACAAAAAAAATGAAGGCAAGGCGAGAGTACATTAGTTTAGAAAAATACAAATTCTTAATGACATATGACCATTGAAGCCTCATTTGTTTCCTTCATGTGAATGCCATGTTAGCATCACTACCACTTGTAGAGCCCTCCACCAAAATTGCATGTAGGTTTTATCTTCAATCTTTTTTTCAAAATTATTAAATCATATCTAGGGTTTGACATAAGAAGATCATTGCTTATCAAATTCCAAAAGATGTTATTCAACACTACTTATCTTCAGACCCAATTCTAAATAGCAAGTGATACAGGAGCATTTGAGCCCATAAGCAACCTCGTTGTCAACTAAAATGATTTTTCTAGTTAGTTGTTGCTATTTCCTTTTATATTTTTGCTTGTAGGGATGGATGGTGAATTTTTGGTTAATTGAAGATTGTGCATGGCTAAGCGATTGCTTCATCTTGTTAAGAGGACAATTGGGCACCTCATGTTTCAAATTTAGGGAAGATCTGAGCTAAATTAGGTAAGTTAAGAAATAAAAAAAATTCACACCTATCTGGATAATTGTAGAGCTTTTGGGGTGATCTAGATGCCTATCATACCCCCACAATCCTTGCAATTCAAGTTGAAGGAGTTTACTACAAAACTTTTATGTTGTTTGGACTTATCCATGTATTGATCAAACTTTTGTAATTTCCCTTTTCCCCTATTTTCTCACAACTTGGTGAGTGTTGGCTTTCTTTCTTTCACTTTGGTGATCTACAAAAATTTCCTCTGACTTTGGATAAATTTGATTACCCCTAAAATATTTGTAATTCCCTTTGCGCCTATTTTTTTGCATGTGGACCTGTTGTTGTAGAAATTTTCACACAATGCGGATATTTTCCACATACTACTCAAAATCCTGCAACATTCTAGACCCCAAATCTCCACAACTTTTCCTTTGCACTTATTCTCCCACAAGATCAAGCAACTGCAAAAATTTCTGGTCAAGCAGATATATCGTTGTACCCCTTAGATTTCTGCAATTGCTTCCATAATGTAAATTTTCACAAGAAAACAATAAAGTTGTAACGTACTAACCCTTTCATAAAGTAAAAATTTCTTATTTTACACCAAACAAGTAAATAAAAAAGTAACAAAGCCATGGTAATAAATTTTTTCTTTCGTTTATTGAGAATATATGAAAAAGATGCCATATCATATTACAATAAAGGTTCCACTTCATTACAATAACTTCACAAGTACACGTAACCAAAATACATACCTTTACATACATAGCTCCAATGAGCTTTAGAACTAATAGTTGTAAGATGGTCCAGGATCTTCCCTTTCAAATCTTGGTTCTTCTGTTGCCTGTTGTGGAGGAGAAGCATCACTCAAGCACTTTTCTGCCAACCATGGACTCATAATGTGGTCCCTCGCACATCTATCATTTGATAGATGGCCCTTCCCTTTGATGAAGAGATTGGTAGAGTAACCGTTAACGACAACCAATTGAGCATAGTGTTGCGTCCTACATAACTAGAACTTGTAATCCCACAATCTCAAACTAGTATGTAATACAAGATCACGGTGAATTGACAGTATAGTCTCAAGTATCACACAATCTAAGTGGAGTCTCGTAAATTTCACTACTTTGATCAAAGAGTTCTCATTCAGTACTTCAAATGAAGTGATCTATCACATAACTACTCAGGGCCAATATGACTTAAGGCTATCTTAAGCTACACATAGGTATTTCCTTCAATGGATAGTCTATCATCCTAGATAACCTACAACATTTTAATCTGTACCTACTTAACTAGCAAGTACACAAGCTAGGAATATCCTTCAATGGATAGTCCATCATCCCAGATCCTATCTTCAAAACAATCTACTTAGAATGAATCTATATATCAAGTAAGTACACAAGCTCCCTCTCAAATAGGATTACCATCCTAGGAGTAACACAAGCTTTCCAAGTTAAATTAATAACTTAGATGGGTGTACCTCAAGTGACTCTTGCATTCAATCAAGCCTAGTATATAATAACTAAGATATACACCCATCTCCTACTATGGAGTAAATATAAACACATTGCATCCCATGTTCAAACCTATCTAGTATAATTAAATACCTATGTTGTACCACATGTAACATATTTGAATTCCTAAGTCAAGTAATCTCTTGGAAATATCTAGTATAGTTAAATACTCGTGTCAAGCTACCTCTTTGACATATCTAATACAATTAAGTATTTATGTCAAGCAAACTCTCCTATCCTGGATTACTTAAAAACACATTATAAAAGCAGCCTAAAGGCTTCAATTCCCTTTTTCAAAAGCAATATTAAATACTACTACTGCTCAAATAGAAAATACAATTCATGTAGCATAGGAAAATACAATAAACCCTTGTAAATGATGAGGAGAAACCCCATGCTTGTTATCACTTTTCCCAAATAATGATGATAGTGCAACCTTCTCCTATAGCTCAATTCAACTTATTTCAGCTTCCCAACACAACTCCCTCTCCTCTCTTGTTGATAGTACACTTCCCTCAAATATAAGACAATTATTCCTCACAAACACTCACTATTCTCTCTCATAAATCAGATGATAATGACTGGTAAACTCAGAATAGATAAAGATGTATTCCTCTGGTATGATATGCCTCTCTCAATGGAAATAATAGTCACACAAAATTATGAATGATGGTTGCAAATGATCACTCCAGAATGGTAAGAATGATAATGAGAATGAATCATAAGATAATACACAAGATCATGCATTGCAAGAGAGTTGGGGCAACTATTTATAGAGCAACCAGCCTCCAAAATTCCTATAGTCTAGGCATGTAGATTGGCACCACTTCCTTTCAGCATGATTCAACTCAAAGGTGGCGATAATATAAGCTCATACTCAACACAGATTGACTTCCATATTGCCAACATTCTACAAACTATTTCAAACTGCACATGGGAAATTCATATTTTTCTCCATAATTGCCATCTATAGGAAAATGAAAAATAGAAGTGGCGCGATTTCCAGATGATGAGAATAAGTCAAACACATTTAATCAACACTTAGCAAATATCAACTGAAATAAAGGATGAGTCGATTCAACAATTTAAAGCGTTGGACTTACTCTACGTTTCACATATTTGCAGTGTCGACCAAGTCAAAGTTTCCAACTTTAAACATACATTCATATGCATAACATGGTAGAATATGCGCGGCTTTGCACACACAGCATAAAACATTTCCAAGTTGACTTCTATTTCCATAATAATCGACCCTTATTGCCATGGTCATTCAAATGTGTAAAGTAGTCTAATTTAAATCGACTTCTTATTGAATAAGAAATAATCAAATTCTATTATCATAATAATATGATAAAATCATCATTATATATATTATTTACACACTCATATATATATTATTTACATGTATATATATTATTTACATGTATATATATATTATTTACATGTATATATATATATATTATTTACATATATATATATATATACTAATATACATTAGTATATATATATATATGTATATATGTATGTATATATATATGTATATATGTATGTATATATATATATCTATATATATAATTATTTAATATATATTTTCATATATATAGGTATATATATAAATATCGTAGCTAATAGAGTCAGCATACATCCGACATATATATATATATATATATATATATATATATATATATATATATATATATATATTTATATAAATGAGTACAAGCATTATAGTATATAATATACACATAGTCCATATGCGGATGAATAACTCTTATTATCGTATTCCATATTAATACGTGTATATATATTCATACACATATACTTATATAATATATACATATGTACACTTCTCCAATAAGCATTAACGCTCGTAAGTGTATTTGTGTATATATATACAAGCATATTCCTTATATGGTAATATGGTAATCAAGTAATCCATTCGATATTGAATGATTAAGACCTAATGTCTATACCCACATATATATATTTACGTATAGTCGTTTCCTCGTGTATGTACCTCGGTGAGTATTTCTATTCACATATATGTGCATTTGCTAATGCTCTCATACTTGGGTCTTTGTATATGTATTTATATATATGTTCTATAAACATGCTATGTTTTACGTTCAAATGAAATGACGTAAAGGTAATCATTCAAAAATCCCAAAGACTCAACCCAAGTATAATCAATACAATGTCATAAAGAAGGATTCACAACTCAAATAGATAAACATCTACCAATATTGCATACAAAAGTAAACAAGACTCTCAAATGTAGACCTATCGGCTAAGGATGACTTACCTATAACCCACAAATTGACTCAATTTAATCACTGTAATATGGTGTGTGTTGATGCTTAGATAGTTATTTTTACTTGTTACCCGACCAAGATCTTCTCCCAAGTGATACTTCCCCTCCCCTTGGAGAAATGAACATTTACCTGCATCCACTAACACATGCCTTGGCAGCCAATTGTTCACAACAATAAGCAGTATATATAAACATCTTCAAAGTTAGAATAACAATAATTCAATAACCATCTATTCACATATATGTAGTATTTCACCATGAATAACATCAACTGAGATAACATCAAATGAAACAACATCAAATGAGATAACATTCATATTGATAACAACATACAAGCATCATTAATTCATCTCCAAAATTCACATTACATTCACATTTACCCTATGTAGTATTAGTAAATAGTAACTTCACAATTTGGGGTGTAACATAAGTGATAGTTTTAATTGCCTACATGTGGATCCTACGACAAATGGAGGCTTGACACACGTCTTATCATGCTTGGACATGGGTTAACTACCTCTACTCCATTTGTATGCTGTAAATAGGGATTTTTGAACTCATTTGGAGAGTTTTTTTTGGGAATGTCTTCTATAGGGATTTAAGTCTGTTGGGTGGAGTTAGAATATTCAATGAGTAGGAGCTGGAGCAAGCTTTTGGGGTCAATGTTGCAAGTTTCTAAGACTTGAGAGCCAAGGGCATTGAAGACCATTGAAGGCCATTGAAGGTTTGTAATGACATTATAAAGGTTTGTACCTTGCTATAATGATTTTATAACTATTTAATAAAGGAAATTTTCAATATTATGTTAGAAAATGTGGAGCTGTGTGTCTTTGGCTGCATGACTGGATGGTCTGGTAAGACTCCCTAGTCATGATTGCATTAGTAGGGTAGACAAGTTTTAGGTGAGTGTAAGTGTATAAATCATTTCTATGAACATGTTTCAAATATAACAAATATGATTTAATTTCAAGAACACATAGATCATTTTCACATGCATAAATTTGAACCAAAATGAAACACAATGAATTTTCCAATTCAAAAAATATCATCTAATAAAATACCAAACACTAAATATTGGAATGATTACAAAACACCCTCTTTACATAATATCCTACATCAATTTATGAAATTAAATACCCTGATCTTAGTTATCAATTTCAATACACATATATACAAAATTGTAACATTATAATCTCCAACTCTTCAAGACAACTATTTATCATTATTTATCACTGTGGATTCGTTAATTCATCCAAAAAGAAAATTGTAAGAAGCTCGAACTTTCCTTAAAAAGGAAATTAGTGTCCGGACAAAATTTGCCTCTTGTTCTTCCTGCTACATGTTTTCAAAGCCATCATCAATCGAACAATTGAATCTAAAGCTAACGCCAAAGATCCACAACTCAATCATGTGTAGAAAATAATACATGTTTACACGCAGCTAATAACAGATAATTGGCGAAAGATGGGCTGGGGATGGGCAATGTATGAAGGATTGGTGGTGGCAGGATCGTTGGGAGGCCTGGGATGGACAGGACTGTGGTTCCTCAATCGCAAGCTCTACAAGGAGTACGAAGAAAAGAGGGCGCTCGTGCAGATTCTTTTCAGCATCGTTTTCGCTTTCTCCTGTAATCTACTCCAACTCGTCTTGTTCGAGATCATTCCCTTGCTGTCCAAAGAGTAAGATATATTTCTTTTAACTTTTAAGCTCAATTCGATTTTTTTTTTTGTCTTTTTAACTACGCAAATTCTTCCCGTGGAGTAGCCTCTTGAAAGATGCCAGAACCCCACTCTCTGCTCTTGGGATAAGTTGCCACCAAGGATTTGGATGCAGCATCCAGGTTTTGTGCCTGGCATCGTCCCTTGAGTACGCCACATCCAGTGAGTTGGATTAAGCATTTTATTGAACTAACCAAGGACCTCAAACCTACTGATTCTCTTTGGGTTTGATGCACCCAGGAGTTCGATTTCGTGATTTATCAATTTCACCTTGGACTTGCACCTGGGTATTTTTTTGGTCAATTGGTTAACTTTTGGCATAAAATATTTGATTGGCCATTTGGCAGACATTCTGTAAAATACTAGCCAAATTTCTATATAAAATTTATTAAAAGCTATTTGACTCACCATTATATACATATTTTTGGAACGGGAAAGGTTCACAAATCACTCTAGGATTCACCTACCATTCCATATGTAAATTTTTTTCCATTCCTTAAAATTTGCCTCACTTGTAATTGTCCTTCCTCGTTGTTGTATGCCACATCCATCGAGTTTTGAATGCAATAGTTTATCGAATTTGCCCCTTGCCTCACCATTGTGGTACACAATCCTTAGCAAATTAGCTATGGTATGTTAATATTCAACTTCAACACTTAGCCATGTCTCCCTGCGATTTCAACCTGGGGCCCTGTTGTGAATGTTCTGATGCTTTTACTATATGAACTTATCGATGGGTTATTTATCCGATTTCAACACTTGATCACGTTGCAGTGGAGTTCAGCCCGGGGTTCTGTTGTGAAAGCTCTGATGCTTTTAGTAGTTGAGCCAATTGGATAAGCCATTTTGCCCAATTTCAACACTTAAGTCTGTCTTTTCTGGATTTAAACTCAGGTTTTGTTGCTCTAGACTGAATGCTTTTACTCCTTAAGCTCATCGGACGCATAATTTTACCCAATTCAACAATTTGAATTTACCTTCTCTTTTGTGGATTTCAACCATTGGCTTTGTTGTGAAAGACCAGACACTTTTACCACTTGACCTCACTACATTGTGAAATTTTCTGCGTTTTTTTAATGCATTGTTTTTGTAAACACCACCTTTGATTATTTTGTTATTTTTTTTCATTAGTTGAGTTAGTTCGATTGTTTGACAATTAGGTCACAGAAGTAAACATTCTCCCTTTGCTCAGTAAAGTATGGACATGTAAGATTAGCTTCAACTGCATTCTTGAGATCATGCTTCAATGTACTCTTATTTTAGTTACACTATCTTAACCTAGCCGTATGTCCCCTTGAGCTATGGCTGCCTTATTGCACCACCCCAACCTAGTCATGTGTCCACTGGAGTTAAGGTGGATCTGAAACTGGTTCTCGGTCTTACTTGTGCCCCCATTGCCATTACAGTGCAACCTATTAAACATCTTAAAAGTAAAATAAATATTTCATCAAATATTTGTTTATATTCCATGATTTTTTTTGTGAAAGCTGCATCAGAGTTACTATTGAAAAGCTTTCTGTACTTTTTCTTTGCAATAATTGAATTAAAAATGGCAGCTAGATTTTCATTAAAGGAAGACAATTCAATTTTGTTTTGAAGAATGGAAAGGTTATATGGTCGTTTTTATCTTGCAAAACAGAAGAATTTTATGATCTGTATTATGTCAAAAGAGTACCAAATTTTGCCAAGGGCAAGTTCACTGGTGAGCACTATAGAGTTTCATATGCGGTCCACTAGTGGAGTTTCATTGAGGAAATTTTACCTCCAATGGCTGGTTGTCTTACATTTGGATCACATGGTTTGGGGCTTAATTGCTTTGTTGGTACCCACTCTAGTTATGTGCACATTGTCTAAGTCTTTAGTTACTTTTGAGAACCTAGGCATCTTTTTACCCTAGCACTTTTCTATCAGTGTTTATGTTTTTCTTCAGGTTAGGTGCTGCAATGTCCCTTTTCAATTAATTATCCTATGTGGGCCCTATCATTTTTTTCTGATTAGGATATAAAAATATTATTAATAGAGGGTCATGGTTCAGGGAAATAGAAGTAACCGATAAAATAATAATAAATAAAATAATTTCATGCAAATGGGGATGTGGGTTCCATAAAAGGTTGTTGCAAATGCTGGGACACTTGGCATGTAATCATGATAGATACTATGACAGCTCATCGGTGAGGAGTTACAAGTTGGCATTCATGACAAAGTAGGGGGTATTTTTAGGAGAGAATATTGTTAATTTATTCATTGTGATTTTGGAGAGGGAAAATGGGGTGTTGGAATTTGTGCCCTGCTGGTACTATTTATTGAGGAGCTTGTTGGGCTTTGAGATGTTAGTTTTAGGATCAGAAATTAAATAAGCAGATATAGAGCAATTTTAAACAATTTGACACAGCATATACCCTGGGAAAACCCTCCAACTTGAGGGAGAAAAACCCAGCAACAATATATCACTTATATATTGAATAATAACCAGCAAAGTGCTTTACAATAAGGCCAATCACAAGGCTGAATATCAACACCTCACTTGATGCAATACAAGATAATATCGATCTCCTTGTAGATGAAAATCTCAACCTTCTTGAAGACTTCGATCTGCTGAAGATAATGCTCGATCTCTTACTAAAGTGCGAACTTGAACAAGTAGCGAATGAATGAATGATAATCAAACAAACAACATCTCTAATATATACAAGTCGAAGGGAAGATCTCCATAAATCACATCGTTTCATGATATAAAGTCGGCCACATATGAAAGGTTATGACTCATACAAAGGTGGCGAATCCCAACAAGAAGTCGGCCTCATTAACAAATATTATTTAATATCAAGTGAAGCGCCTCTTCACAAAAGATGTCTCCAATAAATAAATAGCCGTTAGACTATATTTGATATATTGCCTTATGAAATTGCGGCTAGAAGTAGAGGCCCGCGGCTGAACATCAACACTCCCTCTCAGCTAGGGAGGAATACTTCCCGATATCCAATGTCATGGAGTCTCTCAACATGACATCCACAATGGTTACACCCATTTGTGGAAAAGAGCTCATCACAGAGTCACTCAATGCGATATCGTCCATCATGGCTACTCCCATGTATGGAAAAGAACATGTGCACAAGTGCCCATCACGGAGTCACTCAACATGATGTCGTCATCTCAACATGACATCCACCATGGCTACTCCCAGAGGGTGGATAAACACAAGTACAAGGAAATCATCACAGAGTCTCTCAACGTGATGTTGTCATGGAGTCACTCAACATGACATCCACCATGGCTACTCCCTGAGGGTGGAAACAAGGGCTTTCACCTCAAATTTCTCTCACAGAGAAAGATGCATTAACAAGGGCTTACACCTCAAATTTCTCTCTCATAGAGAAAGATGCATTAAAGCAAATCACAGAAGATCACTGATGCTGAGTCTCCCTCTTAGCTAGGGTTTCATTCTCCACAATTCCAAGCTTGTCTCGAAAGTGCACAAACTTTACTCTGGAGAGAGGCTTGGTGAGAATATCAGCCGTCTGCTTATCAGTGCAAATGTATCTCAACTGGATAGCTTTCCTCAATACCATATCTTTGATATAGTGGTATTTGATCTCAACATGTTTTGTTCTGTCATGAAACACTGGATTGACAGAAAGCTTCACACAACTTTGATTATCACAATGAATAACAGTCGGCTCCAATGATTTTCCAAACAATCCTGCAAGGAGCTTCTGAAGCCACACTGCTTCTCGAGCTGCTACACATGCTGCAATATACTCGGCCTTTGCAGTGCTTAGTGCCACTGAAGACTGCTTCCTGCTACACTAGGAGATCATCATAGACCCCAAACTAAAGCAACATCCAGAGGTGCTTTTCCAATCAGCTACACTCCCTGCCCAATCAAAATCAAAATATCCTTGCAGCTTTAGGTCTACACTGGAAGTATATCTCAAGCCATATCCAACTATGCCACGCAAGTATCTCAGGATATGCTTAGCTGCAACTAGGTGTATTTGCCTTGGTTCACATATGAACTGACTAAGTGCACTCACTGCATAGAAAATATCTGGTGTAGTATTGACTAGATACATCAATGATCCAATCAACTGCCTGCACATAGTGGGATCCACCAGATCTGAACTAGCTGCAGACTCACTCAACTTCTTCAAATTGGTTTCCATTGGTGTAGACATGGATTTGCAATCCATCATACCAAACCTCTTCAAGATGTCTATAGTATACTTCCCTTGACTCAAAATGATCTCATTGGGTCTCTGCCACACTTCCAAACCTAGGAAGTAATGCATATATCCAAGATCCTTCATCTCAAATTCAGAAGCTAACTCCTTGCATTTGATAATGAGATATTCTGCTCCTGTAAGAAATATATCATCAACATAAAGAACCAAGATTAATGCCTCACCATCAACTACCTTGAAGTAAAGATTTGAATCAACATCATTCTTGGAGAAGCCCAAGCTCATAAGGTATCGATCAATTCTCTCATACAAAGCACGAGGAGCCTGCTTAAGGCCATACAAAGCCTTCTTCAA
Organism: Sequoia sempervirens; assembly: GCA_007258455.2. Lineage (NCBI taxonomy): Eukaryota > Viridiplantae > Streptophyta > Pinopsida > Cupressales > Cupressaceae > Sequoia > Sequoia sempervirens. The sequence continues at coordinate 29,736 of VDFB02241120.1, forward strand.
TTTACAAACATGAGACTCCTTCCCATGAATCTCAAAGCCATCAGGTTGCTTGATGTATACCTCTTCTTCAATTAAACCATTAAGGAATGCTGTCTTCACGTCCATCTGATGCAACTTCCATCCTTTAGCTGTTGCAATAGCAATGATAGTCCTGATGGATGTATAACGAGCAACCGGAGCAAAGGTTTCTTCATAATCTATTCCCTCTTTCTGAGAGAATCCTCTAGCCACAAATCTAGCCTTGTACTTCTAAATGCTTCCATCAGCCGCATGCTTGATCTTGAAAAGCCATTTAGAAGATACAACAGATTTCCCTTCAGGTCTAGGTACAATATCCCAAACATCATTCTTGATGATAGATTGATATTCTTCAGCCATAGCTTCTCTCCATACTTGCTGACTTGAAGCTTCCTCAACACTGGAAGGCTTGGATTCAATGATATGACACTCATTAATGCAACATAGCTTGGAAATTGTTGTGGTCTTTTGCTTTCTCTGAATGTTCCTCTAGGGGCTGCAAACTTTTCTGCCTCCTGCATTGTTTGCCTAGCCCATAGAGGTCTCTTTCGACCTATGACAATATCTCTTGGCCCATCAGTTGGTTCCAAAGGCTCAACTGGATCAACATCCTCTTCTGGTTCAGTAGACTCCCTCTGAATCTCAGGAGTATGATCAACGTCCATGTCCTGAGTAGTCTCCTGATCTTCATTATCTATCTCCATGTATGAACCTTTAGATCTTTTGAATGCAACATCTTCAAAAGTGACATCCCTGCTGAACTCTATCAGTTTCTGTCCTGGAATGTAAATCCTGTAGGCTTTTGAAGATTCACCCACAAAGATTCCTTTCTTGCCAGATGGTTCTAACTTAGTCCTCTTATCTTTAGGCACATGGATGTAAACAGGACAACCAAAGATTCTCAAATGACTAATCTCAGGCTTCACACCTGTGAATGCTTTTTCAGGAGTCATATTCTCCAAAATACGATGAGGGCACCGATTCTGAACATACACTGCAGTTCTAGATGCTTCTGCCCAAAGGAAGGTTTGCAAGTCTTGATCATGGATCATGGCTTTAGCTGCTTCAACAATGGATCTATTCTTCCTTTCAACAACATCGTTTTGCTGTGGATATTAAGGGACACAAAACTCCCTCTTAATCCCTGCTTTGATACAAAAGTTACGGAAGCCTCCAGAGATGTATTCTCTTCCATTGTCAGATCTTAGAACTTTGATCCTCTTCCCGGACAAGTTCTCTACTTGAGCCTTAAATTCTTTGAATTTCTCAAGTACTTCTTCAGATTCCTTAGTCTTTAAGAAATAAATCGAAGTCTTTCTAGAGTAGTCATCAATGAAAATTACATAATACCAAAAACCACTCAAAGATGTAATAGACATTTGACCACACAAATCAGAATGAACAAGATCTAGAATACATTTAGATCTACTTTCACTAGTATGAAAAGGACCTTTAGTATTCTTACCCAATGCGCATCCTCGACAAGTACCTTCATGCTCTTGACTGAGGTTTGGAAGGCCAGTGACCATCTTCTGCATGGATGGAAGAGCTCTAAAATGGAGGTGAGCAAGTCTTCTATGCCAAAGCTCACTTGAACTGGTAGAATCATGTAACAATGCCTGCATTGGACGAATGGAAAGTCTATAAAGAGTCTCTTGCTGAACACCAATCACACGGGCTGACTTAATGCTAGAGTTTTTTGGCCAAGCAAGAAGTTTTCCTTCGGAAAATGCAACTTGACATCCTTTGTCCTCCAAGGCTGAAATAGATTCAAGGTTCCTCTTGATACCTGGTACGAACAACACATCGCTCAAATGAAGAGAGATGTTGGAATCTAGGTGAAGAGAGGAGGCTCCAACACCTTTCACTGAATAACATGCATCATCTCCAATTATGACTTGAATGTTGGTATCTCTCTCTACCAAATTTGAAAGATGCTCTCTAAATCCGGTAATGTGTCAAGAAGTGCCACTATCAATCAACCATGTGCTGCTATTGGTTGGAACATTGCTTGATAGTGCTGAGATAAATAGAAATCTGCTTGAATTATCTCTTGAGTCCTTCTGAGGCGAGACATCTCCCACATCCGCAGTAGAAGCATGCTGCTTTGGTCTTGTTGCACAATCTCTTGCATAGTGACCAAACTTGTCACATCTGAAGCACTGTATATGGGAGAGATCCTTCTTCTTCTTAGATTCAGGAGCACCATCCGATCTTCTGTCTTTGTTCCTCTTGAAATTGCCTTTCCTTCCTTCTCTTCCTTTCCTCGTCGATGTTTGAGCAGCAAGTACATGATTGTCTTCATTGTTAGAACTTCGTCCATTGCCTCTTGCTACCAATCTTGATTCCTCTTGAATACAATCTGCCCTAAGTCGATCAAACTTTGGAAGCTTTGATCTTCCACTAATACCTTGGATAAATGGTTCCCAAGATTGAGGAAGACCATTAAGTGCCAACATGACTAAGTCTTTATCATCAACCATATTACCAATGGCACAAAGCTGATCTCTCAATTTGGTGATCTTCATGAAGAAGGAGATGACAGAATCCCCTTTCGCCATCTTGATGTGATGAAGCTATTGCCTCAATGCAAGAGCTCTGCTTGTATTATTGATCTCAAATAATCCCTCCAAGGTCTTGAACATCTCTCTTGCTGTCTTCAACTTGGAGATAATAGGCACAAGGTGATCCTTCACTGAATCAATCAATATCTTCTTGGCCTTTGTGCCATTCTTCCTCCATTGTGTTTGCTTAGTCTCATCGGAAGGTTTGGGTACCTTCTCCACGAACTCGAGAATGTCATTTTCTTCCAATGCAATGAGAACTCTAAACTTCCAAGAGGTGAAGTTAGAGGCACCATCGAGTCTATCTTCAACCTTGAGTCCGTTCACCATTTTCGTAGATAAGATAGACACACAAAGATGAGAATGAGGGTGGAAGATATCGCTGCTTATAGAAATCTGATCACGATCTTTCTTAAACCTGCTCTGATACCATGTTAGTTTTAGGATCAGAAATAAAATAAGCAGATATAGAGCAATTTTAAACAATTTGACACAGCATATACCCTGGGAAAACCCTCCAACTTGAGGGAGAAAAACCAAGAAACAATATAGCACTTATATATTGAATAATAACCAGCAATGTGCTTTACAATAATGCCAATCACAAGGCTGAATATCAGCACCTCACTTGATGCAATACAAGATAATATCGATCTCCTTGTAGATGAAAATCTCGACCTTCTTGAAGACTTCGATCTGCTGAAGATAATGCTCAATCTCTTACTAAAGTGCGAACTTGAACAAGTAGCGAATGAATGAATGATAATCAAACAAACAACATCTCTAATATATACAAGTCAAAGGGAAGATCTCCATAAATCGCATCCTTTCATGATATAAAGTCGGCCACATATGAAAGGTTGGTGAATCCCAACAAGAAGTCGGCCTCATTAACAAATATTATTTAATATTAAGTGAAGCGCCTCTTCACAAAAGATATCTCCAATAAATAAATAGCCGTTAGGCTATATTTGATTTATTGCCTTATGAAATTGCGGCTGGAAGTAGAGGCCCACGGCTGAACATCAACATGAGAGATCTGCCATTTTTCATATAATTTCTGTCTTAGCTTGAGCCTTGTTTTCAACTATCAATTCAAGGACAAAAACCTTGGATTTGGAGATTGGAGGATGAAACCCCTTTAGTTTCTTGAGAACAATCTCATTCAAAGGTTGTATTGCGTTGAAAGCTTTTATTTTTCAGCAAGTATTTGTATTTAGAATTACAACAAATTGTGATAGTAGATTTGTTTCATATTTTTATGTTGTCTATTTGATGATATTTTGGCATATTTGAATATGTTTTTCGGCTCTATGTCATGTCCCCTCTCTTTTGAAGTTAGCTTCCAGAGCCCTCCTAAACAAGGGTGTTTCTTAACACCACTTAAATGTATATTAATTAATGAATATTTAAATATAAAATATAAATAATATAATAATAAATATAAAATAAAATAAAATAAAGTTAGAATTTCACATTTTAAATTGTGGCGCCCAATTTAGGGACTTGGGAACTATTCCACATTCAAGCATAAATTCAGATTTGGTTGCCATAGGAGGTATGCATTTTGGAATTAGTGAAACTGAATTTTGTCTTGAGTTTTCAAGCCATCTAGCCAAAGAGGATGAAACCCCTTGGAGGTGATTTACAGAGGTAGGATGAAAACCCTATCCTCTAAGAATTATCCATTTGTTGCTGAGTATAGTGAATTTTAGTGAGTTGTCAGCGCTATCTCAGATCAGTGTGGAGATTAACAACATTTTCTCATTACAGGCCATGCAAACCTAGTGCTAACCTTTCCATTGTGACGCCCACTTGGAGAGGGACATTCAAACTCAAATCTGGGTTTCCAGATCCCTTTTAGCAGTCTAAGTGCAAAAGTCAGTAGATAGTACAGTGGCTAGGATATCACTTGGCCAAGTAGTATTATATCACGAGACCAGGCGTCACTAGATCCAACCAGACAGTAGCAGCAACCAGGTTTATTCCCAACATCACCCAGTTTCTAGATTGTAGCCACTAGATTAAACCCCAGCAAACACTTCCAGCGACCTGGCATCATTCAGAAGTTTGCTAAGTATATCGCATCACCAAATCCTACCTATGGTGAATAGGCATTTCCAAATCAGAGATCTGACGGAGCTAAATTAGAGGTCATTGTTAATTAATTCGCTGGTATTTGAGGGTTTCATGTTTCAAATCACAAAGAGGAAGGCAATTCCAGACATTTGTAGGTGAAAGCCCCTGGATTATCCAGGCATCCCACACCAAGCAAGTCACAGTCGCAAAGGCAGGAGCTTTCAGGAGGCTAGATGGTGGGCCAGATTGCTACTGGTCACGTTCAGATCTATGTAATTTCCTCCTAAACAGTGAACTCTTAGGGATTTTATTCTAGGTCCTGAATTTTTTGTTATCACTCAAATCTGAACCAATCATCTATTGAATCTTGTTATCAGCTATGTATTTCTCTTTATATCTGAAATTTCAAATTGGATTATTTGTGAAATTGAAGCAAACAGAAAATTATTGACATGAATGTCACTGTGAACTATAATGTGAAGATTTAATCTTATTAACATTCCTCGAGAACTGGTTAAGGCAGAAAAGGGAAATCCTAGGGACATTTCACTCTAGCATATTTGTATTGTTCATGCAATCTATTGCTCCATCTTTTGGGCATTGTTGTTTGTTTGAATAATATATATAATCATTATTCATCTACTACATGCTCTCACCTTGCCCTCATTGGATCTTGGTGATCAGAAAGTGCTAAATAATAATATTTACTCATTTTTTGCTTTCATCTTGCCCTCATGGGACCTTGGTGATCAGAAAGTGATAAATACTTTTTTATCAAAATTTGTTAAGGTCATTATAGGAGCTAATTTTTTTATCAAGTTTGGGTGTAGGTGTGCTGGTACAACAATTTTCTTGGGGTTAGGTTTGTTTTGGGTACATTTGTACAAAAAAATATAAGAATTATAAATGTATACATAATTTTGGCCTAAAAATAGGAATTAAGTTCAAAATACCACATAACATGCATATAATAAACAAAAGTACCATAAAAATAAAAAATACTACTTTGATATGAATTTCTCAAACTTGAACGAATGTCATGATAGATCTTCATTGTTTAATATTAAAATAATAAAATTAGCAATTAATGTCATATGAGTCTTCATAAGGATCATCATCATCATCATCATCATCGACATTAGATGATGTAGGTAGATAAACCAAAAGGAGTGCCATTGGCATTCATATTGAAAGTATGCTGACTATTTAACTCCTCAGAAACGAAGATTGTTGGGAAGTGGTAGCATCTAAAATAGCTTTCTTTGGCTTTACATCTCACAACTTTGTTGCCCCTTATTTATAGTCATTTTCTTTTATGCCAATCGCTTGTGCTTTATGGAGTGGATGAAGGAGTTGTACTCCAATTCTACTTAGATGAAGAAGAATTGGCAACCAATTGAGGCAAATTTTGAGAGTTAGAGTCATGAAAGAATAAATTAAACTTCATATTTGAATTTGTTTTTTCAAAAATAAATAGAAATTCAAATTTAGAGAGCTTTAAGTAAAAATTAAAATTTAAAAACTTGCAAAAGAAATGATTGCAAGAGGATGTAGGTTCTACAATGATTGGCCATGGAGGTAGTGCCAACTGTGAGCATCCTTCTTATACTTGTCACAAAGAGTGGAAATACTTTGACCATTGGAGTGTACAAAATCAACAAACTCATTCATAATACATCCTACACATTAGGATTAGGGAAGATTCTAGTAGGTGCTAGCTTATACCATTTGTTGGCTTCTACATTTTTATATGATGCAACCCCTCTCAACAAAGAAAGGACCTTAGTGCTATAATATTCTACAGGCAATTTGTAATATTTCCTCTTAATTTTTTTTGATTTTTGAACACAACAATATCAGCACAAGACCACTGATTAGCATTAGCTCCAAAGAAAACCAGCTAGAAAGTAACCCTTCACCAAGATCCTGATGTGGGTGAGGTGATAACATATGGTGCCGGGGATCGTTAGCAACTGAAAAGAAAGTTACAAAATTGCTGTAGGTAGCTGGCTGACCATGAATGAAGTAATTACAAAATAGGCGGATAACTGACCATGAATTCCGCTTTACCACTTATTCAGTGGGGGAAATTAACAAGTGTTGAAAGTAAATTATTTAACTCAACCACTTCTTAGTGGGAGTAATTATAAACATAAATTGCAACAAATAAGAAACAACTGTTAGTACTACTAAACCAGCTTTACAATGATATAGTTTTAGCTGCAAATACAAAGAAATATGCTTCCAAAATCCACAATGAATTAGAGTAATAAACCTCTAACAATTACAATACAAGAATGATATAGAATTTGAGCTCAAACCAGCAATTCATCAAAATTAGACAAGTTTGATTAGAAACAACAAGTATAGAAAATCAAACCAGCAAGGTAAGAATTCACCAATATGGACACAGTTCCTTCAATACAGCTCTGGAAAGCTTCAAACAACAACCAAATGAAGCCTCTAAACAAGGCGTCCAAACTCCAACTGAGAAAACGTGCCAATCACAACAGATATAGTCGACACAATTCCCAATGCAATTTCCAGGAAGAAGTACGGCCTAGGGAGAGGTCGACCTCTTCTAGAAAATCCAAAACTCAATATTAAAATTTGCAAACTTGCAGACTTGGGCGCCCTCCACAATTACACAGCATGGGCTAGTACCCAGAATGAGATAAAATTCAGAGGCGAAGCTATCAACAGAAGTTCGCTTCAACCATTGACATCAGTAGTACAAATAGATTATAAACCAACAACCTGCTAGTAATTTAAATCAGAATTTGATGCTCAATCCACACTCCTAAATGAAGCATGGTCTTCATTAACCTTCTAGGAAGCCATAGTTTCAAGCCTGAAGAAAGGTAGTAAAAAGCTAGGAAGCATACAACCCCCGTAGCAATGTCTGAACTCAGTTCAACAACATAACTTTACAAAATTTTCCAAAGATAATCAACTCTTCTCAAAGCATCAATATATAAAGCTCAATTGGGCGAATGAAGCAACCTGTAACTCCCAACAAGAAAACTCTTCAGTTTCTCAAAGGACGTCCACCTCAAAAAGCATTTTAAAATATTTATAACTCTTAATATTCTTCTCCAAGTCGTCCCACTTTTGAAGTGATATTTAAACATTAACAAAACATTTTTAAGCATTAATAAGGCGTCCACTTCATGGCCCCATTTTTAAAACAACTTGAAGTTCATTGACTAGGCATGGGGTACAAACTCAAAATATAAATTTGACTTAAGTGTCGAAACTCAGTCCAAAGGAGAGATAGAAACCAAAGCCAAAACCAACGCCCAAAACTGATTCTGCCAGACTGCTAGAAATAGCATGATGATCTGAGCTGAGTTGCTGATGATGCCACTGCCAAAAATAGACTTACTAAAAATAGCAAGTGCCAAAAATAGCAAGTTCACTTCAAACTCAACAGAAAGCCAAATTGAGCAGAAAACATGACTTACTATAAATAGTAAGTCTCCAGGAAGGCTGCAAGGATGACATTACCATAAATAGAACTTACCAAAAATAGCAAACTGCTATAAATAGTAAGTGTTCCCAAACGCCTTTTGAGCACAAAATAGGCAGTCATCATGACTTACTAAAAATAGCAAGTGCCTGGAAAGGTTGTCAGATGAAGATGCATGTTACACCATTCTGAAGCTCTTTGAAAACCCAGAAAAACATAGAAACCTTTTCTGCATGCAAGGTACCAGAGAGAAATGCATGCCATCTTCTCAACATGCATGTTACCTCATCCTGAAGCTCTCCAAAAACCCATAAAGCTCCATCAGACATGCAACGAAAACTCTTGCATGCAAGCCTTCAAAACCTCCTATAAAATAGGAAACCCTAATTTCCTTTTCTACTTAGCCTACGGGTTTCCGGAAATAGGCTAAATCCCAATGAAGAGTGTGGCGCTAAAATGGGGACATTACACAATTCAAAGGAAAGAAGATGTGGTGGGCTGGTCACTTTGTTCTGCCATTCAAAAAGGATTGTTTGGACCTATTTGAAGAGATTTTCTTTAACATCTTGCTCTTTCTTATTTATGAATGTCTTCATCTTCTCAATTGAGTTGATGCCATGATTTACCTCTCTCAAGCATGGCTTATCCATGCTGTAAGCCTCAAAATACTGTAAAATTTTTTAGACTATTTTGAGGCTTACCAATGTATGTACCAATGCAAACATACCAAAAACTTGGCTCACTTTATATCTTTCCCATCCTTTCTTCCTCACAATGGCCTCAAAGGGTCTTATAGATCCTTTACAATACACTCTACAATAATACCTCTAATGCTTTGGAATTACCTTTGCATACAACAATTTATATGAAATGCTCAATACATTCACACTATATTCTCCTCTATTTAAGGTAAACCTCAAACATAGGTGGTTGATTTAATTCTCAATCGCTCATTTAGGGGATGGTGACTACCCAATAACCATTTTTGGTTATTAAATTAATTAATATTTACAAAGCAAAACTTTTTAAATCATCCTAAGTAGTATGACCAAGGTCATATTTATCTAATAAGGCAAAAACCTTATAAATATTTACAAGGCCACTTAAGTTAATTATGGACCCCTAGTAAATATTAAGCTCTAACAATACCTCTTAATGTTCATTTGGGATACAAGCCATCAATTTCTTTTTTAAAAAAGGTAAAAATGAAGACCTTCCAATGGAGGCCTTTTTTGGCTAGCATGTCGAGGATCACCTTTCTAATGATAGTATCCTACATTTCTTGTGAACGATGCAAAAGACAACAAACATATATTTTTGGAGCTTTCTATGAAACAAGGAATCTCCACAAAACATAATGCTTCCCAAGTTCTTGTTACAATAATTATATAAAATGATTTTTACAATGCTTTCTAGTGGAAGAAGGTTGCACATATGGGAAGATCAAGAGATACATCAAGTTGGCCATTAGGAGGTGTCATTGTCACGCAACCCCCCCCACTTAATGGCAATTCCTTAAGGCCTAGCACTGATCTAGATTTTAAAAATTTGGCATTGTGTAGAGGTTTTGTCAAAATATTTGCCACTTGATCATCTATCTAGTAGAACTGTAGAGTAATCTTGCCATTGAGGATCTTTTCATGGTTGAAAAGAGTGTGGACTTCAATGCGCTTCATTCTTTGATGTTGAACAAGGTTTTTGGCAAGAGCTCACAACTTCAATTTTCACATAACAATGTGGTACTTTTAGTAGTAACCATATATAGCTCATCCAATAATATTCTAGGACACATTGTTTCCTTTGCCACTTCTATTGCATCTTTGTATTTGACTTCTATAGCTAAGAGAGCAACATTTTTTTGTTTCTTGTTACTTCAAGTGATAGCTCCTGAACCAAATTTGAAGACATAATCAAAAGTAGATTTCATATCAGTAGAATCACTTACATAGTTAGCACCACAATAACCAATTAATTTAGCTTTTTTGGTGCAAGTATAATAAATACCATAATTATATTCAACTTTGATATACCTTAGAATTCTTTTTTCCATTTCCAATGATCAAGCTATGGATCTTGCATAAACATGGAAGCAATGCTTACAACATAGGTCATATTTGGTCTAGTTATGGTAAGGTAGATCAAACTTCCTACAAGTTGTCTATACAAGGTAGGATTAACTTTCTCACTTGAAGGTTTAGTATCAAGTTTGATTTCTACCTCAATATGTATGATAGTTGGTTTATAGTCAATCATGTTGAACTTTTGAAGTAGATCATTTGCATATCTAGTTTGAGATAATAGAGTTTGGATCTTGGATTATTGTCATTCCTAAGGAGTGATGAAGAAGACCTAAGTTAGACATTTGAATGATTGGCTTAACTTGGTTTTTATATTTTTGGACTAAGGAGTTTAGACTATTGGTAATGAGTGTTGGACTAATCGCCAACGTCTCCCTTCAGATTTGGGACATGGACTAACTGCCTCCCATAGATCCATTTATCTCTGGCGTTTGTATTGGGCATTAACAGGTCGATCTTTTGGTGCAACGACAAACATGTTCCAACAAATGGTATCAGAGCTGTGGTCGTGGTGAAATATTCCGAGCCAATTTTTTTCGATTTTTTACAATTTCAAATTACAAGCACCCGTTAAGGTTAGATGATAAACCAAAACGTACTGAAGCAACTCTAACCAGTATGTACACCAGGATCCCGATGTGGGCAAGGTGTGAGCATTGGTCAGAGGATCTGAATCAAACTGCTTATGCAAAAAACAACTCTAACCAAGAATGGCGCCGATGATGGCGAGCATATGGTCAGAGGATCTTCTACTCTAAATACTGAAAGGGAACTCAACGTCAAGTATGTGCTACCCAATCCAATGCGGAGTGAGGGGCGACCATATGACGGAGTGATTACAATAACAATGCTTGAAAGGGAAATGCTGAAAGCTGAAAACACTCAACACCCAGAATGTGCTTGCTAACCCAGAATGGGAGAGTAGCTACCATAGGGCGGAGATTTATCTATTACAACAAGAACTGAAGGAAGAATAAGTATTACAATAACGATGAGCAATAATAAGAACAACTGGTCAGTACTACTGCCAGCTTACAAAGATGTCATTGCCTGCAATATCAAGACTTAAGATGCTCTTTCAAATGATGCATTCAACAAGGAAGCTTCTGCAAAGTATACAATGAAATCTCAACACCAACCAGATAAGGAAGATGCAGATTTCTTAAACTGTCATACAAATCTGCACTTTTTGTCATAAAACCAGCAACCTATGAATTTACTCATATGCTCATAACTCTCTCATTTCTCACCCAAATGATCTCAAATCTGATGCAATAGACCCTCAAAATGATGGCGCCTAACTTAGTAATAAGAAATGGCATCTAAAAATGGTTATTAATTACTGACACGAATCCCAATGCACTCTAGAAAGTTCGGCCTTCAAGGAATGACGGATTTGCATTATAAAATCATAAGCTTCGTATTAAAATCTGCAAATATTCATGAAGGGGCGCCCTTAACAATAAGATGCAATGACACAATACCCAGAACGAGATTATTTTTGTTTTCTGATTTACAAATGAAAACACGGATCTGCTGTAGCTTAAAATGCAATTTCCAGAAATTAACTAATATGCTATAATCTGATCTAGACAGCCACAAGCTGATTACAATGCACACAACTCAAAGCAAACTCACAAACTAGACTAAATCACCACTAGTCGCTATATTGCAAGCAAGAAGCGATGCCCGAGCTAGGAGGCCTTCATTCCTCGAAGCGATCCCAAAGCCAATCTGGCAGCATAACATTCCTGTAGACAAAAGATACCCAAATGATGATCCAAGTCTTCCTTTTATAATTTCAGGTTGACTTCTCGAAACCCTAAACTCCTCTCAAAGTCAAAAACCCTAATCTCCTCAAAGATGGCGTCCTTTTCCTTCAAGTTGAATATTCACTTTTAAAATAAATTCAATACTTTAATAAATGCGCCCACCTTATATCTTGATTTGACTTTGGATAAAATATAAAATAATCCTTAATGAGGCGCCACCCTCAAAAAGACCACTTTTCAAAACAACATAAAGTCAATAGACTAGGCCAAGGGGTCAACGTTCGAATAAAATATTAAAACGTGACTTTTAATTAAATATATCAACTTATCTCTCCAATTGTGCCCTGAAGCCAATAATGACCAAGTCAACTGACCAAACTGAAGTAGGAAGTCAACCAAGCCGAACCCAACTGAAAAACTGCCAGAAATAGAATTTACTAAAAATAGTAAATTCCTGAAGATGCTCAGAAAGCCGAGATGAACATACCACTGCGAAGCTCTCTGAAAACCCAGAAAGAATCTGCCATTGAATCCACTAACTCTGAGCAAGGACATCCTTAAAAATAGGAAACCCTAATTTTACCTTCCGACTAGCCTTCGGGTTCCCAGAAAAAAGGCCAACGGTCACTGGAAAGATCAGGTTTGAGAAGGGGACATTACAATCCGCCCTTCCCAAAATTGCTTGTCCTCAAGCAATACCACCAGAACTCCAGAAATTTGAAAACTAGTCCATACGCAACAAAGTATGATCCCTGGTTCCCAAATGCGTCTCAAGAAAAACCCACCATGCCGATGCTGCACCACTCTGATCACATCAATGAAAATATCATGCCGATGCTGCACTGACTCCCCTTTTAACTCCAAAGTGTTACCATCTATGATACTCAAACTGAGAGATCTTAAAGGAGGGGGATCAAAATCATGCAACATCTCATGTCCACAATGCCCCGAATTAACAGTATCAACCACACTACTGTCAATCACAATTCTAAGCAATAGGAGAGATAGTCTACTCAAATCAAAATCGAACTCCTCCGCATACCTCCACATGGTAACCAACGGAACCATGATTGCAAATGTGACATCTGCAAATCTTCTTGCAAAGAGGAAGGCAATCCTTTGCAAAAGCTCAACAAATTCAAACTCAGGACTCCGCATGAATTCCCTATGCCTCAACTGAATTATCATGGCACAACTATGAAGTCTGAAGAATTTTTTCACAACCCCAACCCCAAGAGTCTCAAAATATAGATTCAAAGTATGGGGTAGCTCATTGTCATGAACCAATAATGAAAATAAACCATCAGAATTTGCATTACAAACCTCCAAAGTGGCTGAAAAACACGCTAAAGCCATCTCCATCAGAAAACTACCACTTCTTTGATCAGGAGTGAGGTACCAACTCTCCTGAATGAAAGTAACTCCATAAGTAAGGTGGCTGGTCTGCCTCCAACCAGCAAACTCGTGTCTCAAAATCTGCCCTTGTCTGAGCTGAAAGTCACTTCCAAGAACTACCGATCGTTGATCTTTCCAACCCAAATTCAAAATTTCTCTCCAATCCATTTGTTGATGAACAAACGGAACCATCAAGTAGCTGGAAATGAAGGGAACAACATCAACAAGTCTGGAAGTTTGTTCCTTATCCCTCCAAGAGTCTTTTCCATAAGTAATAAACTCTGACAACCCAAGTTGAGAATCCCAAACATGGATACTCAACTGGAAGTGATTTTCAACACACTGCAAAGAAATCTCTACACATTCCAAAGTGCTAGTGAAAACCAAGTGCCTTCTCACGAAACTGATGCCCCTTCTAGTAAATCCTTGAAGCTTAACCATGAAAGCTTCCACATTAAGGGAGTATGAAACATAGAGTGGCTTCAATTTCCGCTCCCAAAACTGATCAATATGATTCCAAACATCATTCCACCCAAGGGATGGATTGTCAAGAGTGCAACTACCAAAGTCTAGTTCACCTTTTCCCCATTCCTCCTGAGTAGTAGGTCTGAAATCTTCACTCGTTGCTGCTGTGATGAAGTTACCAACAGCTACCAAGACTTGTCTCTTCAACACCTTGATGTCATAGATGTTGAAATTACCTTGCTTCGTCACCTCCCATGTAGAACCTTCATCCTCAGAGCCACTTATGCATCCATTACTACTCAACATACGTGGCACATCCTCATGGAGTGATATCGAAGCAACCAAGCACTGGAAACCAGAATCAGTTTCATTCTCCATTTCATCCTCTACTTCATAGAGAGGATTATCATAACTTTTCTCATCACCTTCTTGAAAAAGAGGATTGTCATAAACTTGAAAGTCATTCCTTTCATCTTGCTGCTCCAAATCTGCACATGCAACCTTTGATTTTCTTGTGAAACCTTCAAGATCAAACTCCTCTCGAAGACTATCAATCTCATCAATTACTTGCTTGATTTCTCCAGCTCTTCGTGCATCCTCTTGCTCCTTGAAAAGTTTGAAATCTGCAAACTGGTCTTCAACCTTTCTTAGAGCCAACTGAGTTTCTTTCAACTCGTCCTCTGTTGATTTAAGCTCCAAGGTGAGCTCTTCAACCATACTCTCCCTTTCTTCGAAAACAATGAAGGCCTTCTTTGCAGATTCAACGGCATGATCTTGATCTTCAATCAAGTGTATGTATGCTGATTTCAATGACTCCAAAGAGCCTCTGATAAGTCGCAAGTTAGGAAGAGCAACTTCATCCTTAACTCCACTTCGTCTCTCTTCAGACTGAGCCTTCCAATAGAGATCATCAACCAAATTGTGTGTGCGATCAAATAGGGATAGCGTTTGTACTTCTCTTCCAAAAGATACCTTGCATTGATCTTCCCACTCATGAACATGCAAAGACGGTGAACTGCTGATAGGCTGCAACTGAAAATCAGAACTTCGTTCCTTGCCTTTGCTGCCCTCTTTGCTACTCCAACATTCTTGTACTTCACCACCAACTAGCAGAGAATGCTCATCATCATAAAAAGCATCATACTCCACAAATTCTTCAACCCATTGCTTGCAACCAGCTTCGTGTATTGATAAATCTGATTTGTGTTTAATAACACTTTCAAACTCTCCATCTTCAAGAGCCATATGGACTTCTAGCTCTTCTTCTTCATCACGGCCTCCTTGATCAAACATTAGACCAGTATCCAACCTGCTCAAGGAATCATGTTTGTCCGCTGTTCGGAAAGTTTCTGTAACCACAAATTCCTCTTTAGTGGCTGCAACCACTCCAAAGAGATCATTATGGAATTTTGTGGAACAATCTTCTTCTTCAAAGACAACTTCTCCTCCAAGGGCCACCTCATAGTCTACTGTGCAACCTGGTTCTTGTTCTTCATCAGGATCAAAGGGAAACTTATCCCACACAGGTTCTTTAACATAACTTGATGCCATCACACCCGGATCCCAAATGCTAGTGAGCTGATTAAGATGATCAACTGGAAAAAACTTATCATGCTCCCCTTGTAGTGATGACTCTTTGAATAAGTCAAGTCCTAATTCACTTAAGCTGAAATCATCAAAAAAGTTTTTCTCCAATGGCTCAGTTTGCTGATCAATCCCATGACCAACAATGTCACCCCCGAAATGAAGTGAAGAATCTTCAATGTTTGGTGTTTGAAAAACTTCATCTTCATTATCTTCTATGGAACCCTCATGAGAGATTATGTTGCTGATTTCCTTATGTGGAACTTCTCGGGAAGTTGAGACAGCAACAAGAGCCAATCTATCCCTCACTAAATCTTCAACAAGAGGAGGTACAAACACATCGAAATCATTACCAACATCACCACTTTGGTAACGGTCATAAGCTGATTCAAAGACACCAATAGTATTTCCTTCAACTTGCTCTTCTTCACTTGCTATCACATGCAAGTCAAAGGGCGTATTATGAGGCTCTTCCACACACTCTTCAACTGTCACGTTTTCTCCTTCGAGCTCACGATCATTTTGATGTGATATGTGCACCTTGTTTGTGCCATCTTCAATGCTAGATGACTGATTTTTCTCTTCAACTTGCATATTTGTCGGCTGCAATCCACAAATAGGCACTTCATCTCCTTCCTTCTTTGATTCTTCGAACATAGCTTGTTCTGCTTCCCTTTTTATCCTTTTCCTAATGTGGTCCACCATCTTCCACTTTTCGGGCTCCACTGACGCCACACACTTCAAATGGGAATCAAATGAAACATTGTACCTATAATCATCTGGCATGGTTTGATATTGCTCACGGAGTTTGACAGCCTCATCTTCACATTGTCTTTTAAACTGTTTGGCATATTCAATGAAGTCCCTTACGACATCACTAACCTTTCCTTCCTCCGATGCCATAGTTGAATCTGACTTCTCACGACCCATAGACCTTAGAAAATGCAACATCTTTGAAACTTCTGAAAGCTAATACTGAACTCAGCTCTCACCTCTGATGTAGAATCTGTTTTTTCTGTCAAGTGAATTCTGATGGGCACAGGATGGCAGGATCTTGGCTCTGATACCACTGAAATATTCCGAGCCAAATTTTTTCGATTTTTTACAATTTCAAATTACAAGCACCCGTTAAGGTTAGATGATAAACCAAAACGTACTGAAGCAACTCTAACCAGTATGTACACCAGGATCCCGATGTGGGCAAGGTGTGAGCATTGGTCAGAGGATCTGAATCAAACTGCTTATGCAAAAAGCAACTCTAACCAAGAATGGCGCCGATGATGGCGAGCATATGGTCAGAGGATCTTCTACTCTAAATACTGAAAGGGAACTCAACGTCAAGTATGTGCTACCCAATCCAATGCGGAGTGAGGGGCGACCATATGACAGAGTGATTACAATAACAATGCTTGAAAGAGAAATGCTGAAAGCTGAAAACACTCAACACCCAGAATGTGCTTGCTAACCCAGAATGGGAGAGTAGCTACCATAGGGCGGAGATTTATCTATTACAACAAGAACTGAAGGAAGAATAAGTATTACAATAACGATGAGCAATAATAAGAACAACTGGTCAGTACTACTGCCAGCTTACAAAGATGTCATTGCCTGCAATATCAAGACTTAAGATGCTCTTTCAAATGATGCATTCAACAAGGAAGCTTCTGCAAAGTATACAATGAAATCTCAACACCAACCAGATAAGGAAGATGCAGATTTCTTAAACTGTCATACAAATCTGCACTTTTTGTCATAAAACCAGCAACCTATGAATTTACTCATATGCTCATAACTCTCTCATTTCTCACCCAAATGATCTCAAATCTGATGCAATAGACCCTCAAAATGATGGCGCCTAACTTAGTAATAAGAAATGGCATCTAAAAATGGTTATTAATTACTGACACGAATCCCAATGCACTCTAGAAAGTTCGGCCTTCAAGGAATGACGGATTTGCATTATAAAATCATAAGCTTCGTATTAAAATCTGCAAATATTCATGAAGGGGCGCCCTTAACAATAAGATGCAATGACACAATACCCAGAACGAGATTATTTTTGTTTTCTGATTTACAAATGAAAACACGGATCTGCTGTAGCTTAAAATGCAATTTCCAGAAATTAACTAATATGCTATAATCTGATCTAGACAGCCACAAGCTGATTACAATGCACACAACTCAAAGCAAACTCACAAACTAGACTAAATCACCACTAGTCGCTATATTGCAAGCAAGAAGCGATGCCCGAGCTAGGAGGCCTTCATTCCTCGAAGCGATCCCAAAGCCAATCTGGCAGCATAACATTCCTGTAGACAAAAGATACCCAAATGATGATCCAAGTCTTCCTTTTATAATTTCAGGTTGACTTCTCGAAACCCTAAACTCCTCTCAAAGTCAAAAACCCTAATCTCCTCAAAGATGGCGTCCTTTTCCTTCAAGTTGAATATTCACTTTTAAAATAAATTCAATACTTTAATAAATGCGCCCACCTTATATCTTGATTTGACTTTGGATAAAATATAAAATAATCCTTAATGAGGCGCCACCCTCAAAAAGACCACTTTTCAAAACAACATAAAGTCAATAGACTAGGCCAAGGGGTCAACGTTCGAATAAAATATTAAAACGTGACTTTTAATTAAATATATCAACTTATCTCTCCAATTGTGCCCTGAAGCCAATAATGACCAAGTCAACTGACCAAACTGAAGTAGGAAGTCAACCAAGCCGAACCCAACTGAAAAACTGCCAGAAATAGAATTTACTAAAAATAGTAAATTCCTGAAGATGCTCAGAAAGCCGAGATGAACATACCACTGCGAAGCTCTCTGAAAACCCAGAAAGAATCTGCCATTGAATCCACTAACTCTGAGCAAGGACATCCTTAAAAATAGGAAACCCTAATTTTACCTTCCGACTAGCCTTCGGGTTCCCAGAAAAAAGGCCAACGGTCACTGGAAAGATCAGGTTTGAGAAGGGGACATTACACGTGGGTTCAAATCCCCTCAGGTGACGTTGAGGGGGGGATTGTTGGACTAATTGCTAGCGTCTCCCTTCGGATTCAGGACATGGACTAACCGCCTCCTTGGATCTGTTTATCTCTGGCATTTGTATCGGGCGTTAACAGGTCGATCTTTTGGCGCAACGACGGATGTGTTCCAACAATGAGTAAGTCATCCACATAAAGGATGATGATGATGATTTGATCATTTTCAACTTTTACAAAGAGATCATTGTCACTATAACAATTAGTGAATCCAAGGGAGTTGAAGGAGGTGTTAATGTTTACATGCCAAGCTCTAGAAGCTTGTTTAAGACCTTAAAGTGATTTTTTAAGTTTACAAACATAATTTTCCTTGGTTCTTTGTTCAAAACCTTTAATTTGTTGATGTATATAGCATCGGTTGCTTCCTTCCAGCCCAGACCTAATGCAATTAAATCATAGCCTTACGGCTATTTAATTGGTGAAATCGTCTTTATGAAATGAGGCGTCATTTATTAATGATGATTAATATTTGCTTATTGGAGAGGCATGTCTTGTTATGGAGGTGCGATTTGATCCAAGGCCAACATGTTGAAGAGGCATGATTTAATGAGAAGACACATTTTAATGAGGCCGACCTCATACATCCTTGGGACGCGATTTTCCAAGAGTCATTCTTTGTGGCCGACTTGCTTTATGAAAGGTCATGTCACCTTGTATATATAATCGATCTACATTTTCATCATTCATGGTGTGCGAACTTATCTAGGAGCAGATTGAAGCTATGAAAGGAGGCTGATATTCTGATCAAAAGAATTGTATTATCTTCAAGAGATAGTGTATGATATTAGTGCTGTGTTTGGCCTCCTTACCGGCCTCATTGTAAAAGAGATATTTGCTTTACATTCAATATATAAGTGATATATTGTTGCTGGGTTTTTCTCCCTCAAGTGGAGGGTTTTCCCAGGGTATACTCTGTGTTTGTGTATCTGTTTTTGAATTAATTTCTGTCTTAATAATCTGATCATAAAAACTAACATGGTATTAGAGCGGGTTTGAAGAAGATCTTGATCAGATTGAGTATTATAGTGATACTCCTTATTCTCTTTCTCATCGTTGATTACTTCTATCTCTTCGTCAAGATGGTGAACAGTCTTAAGCTTGAGGATAGACTTGAGGGAGCATCAAATTTCACATCTTGGAGATTCAAAATTATGCTCACCTTGGAAGAAAGTGAATTGGTCGAGTTTGTGGAGAGCAAAGTCCCCGAGCCTACGGATGAGGAAGAGAAGGTACAGTGGAAGAGGAAAGATATTAAGGTGAAGAAGATGTTAGTTGATTCCGTGAAGGATCATATTGTTCCTATCATCTCCAAGTTGAAGGCGGCAAGAGAGATGTTTAAAACTTTGGAGGAGATGTACGAAATCAACAACACAAGCCGGGCACTTGCACTGAAGCAACAACTCCATCATGTTAAGATGGCGGAAGGAGAATCTGTCATCGCTTACTTCATGAAGATTTCCGAATTGAGAGATCAGCTCTCTACCATTGGTCATATTGTTGATGTCAAGGATTTGACCATGTTGGCTCTTAATGGTCTTCCTTCATCTTGGGAGTCTTACATTCAAGGAATCAGTGCAAGATCGAAACTTCCCAAGTTTGATCGTTTGAGGGCAGATTGTATTCAAGAAGAGTCTAGGTTGGTTGCGAGAGGTATTGGTCGAAGCTCTACAAATGAAGACATTCATGTGCTTTCCGCTCAATCCTCAGAGAAGAAAGGAAAAGGAGGAAAGAAAGGATACTTCAAGAGGAATAGAGATAAAGGGTTAGATTGTGCTCCCGCATTTAAGAAGAAGAGGGATCTCTCTCGCGTTCAATGTTTTCGATGTGACAAGTTTGGTCACTATGCAAAGGATTGCCCAACCAAGCCTAATCAGCATGCTTCATTTGCGGATGTGGATGAGATCTCTCCTCAAATGAATTCTAGGGAATTTCTATTCTAAGTCATGGGCCTGTGTTCAAGCCGTGAAGGTTGTGTACTGATCTGAGCAATGTATCTTACTGTGTCCAGTATTTGCACCCATCAGAATATTTAAAGAGATAAGTATTCTTTGTTTTGTTTCACCTTTCTAGGTTGAATTTCAGTTACTTCATTTATTTGGATCACTTGTAATTAGTAAAGAGAGATAGTGGTTTCTCTTGAAATTGTGTTCACTAGCATAAGATCCTTTGAAGATTTCATTTGTTGCAAGTCAATTCATGCTGGTTGTGAAGATTTCTGAGTGTGACTCTGAAATAAAAAGAGAATTGCAATTTCAATAGTGATTAGTTGGTCACATCGATATCATTCTCTAATGCATGAACTGTGATAGAGCCTTGAACTCTTGGAGAGAGTTGGTTCTACATGCTAACTGCATAATGCATTCAAGAAATCTGTAGTTGTGCAGAGCTTAGCACTCTCGAGAGGAGTAAAAGATGGAAGAAAGAGTTTTATCAGAATTCAATAAAGATGAGTTTCTTTATCCCTTCATTCTGATCTTTTGATATATTTCTCTTATAGGTTGATTTATTTACTTATGTTTTAATATTGTTTATAAATTATTATGTATTCATGCTTTAACTTGAAATAGTAAACCTCGTATGATTCTAGCCTTGATATTTCTTTGGATAGTTATAAATTGTTAGTAATTTCTCTCTAAAATGCTTTCAGGACAGTCCTAGGAACAAGAAGGTGATGAGAGATTGCTTAGTGATGAAAAGCTTGAGGCATCTTGTGAGGAAGTCATGCCAACCAAAGAAATGATCAAGTGTGAAGTCACAACTTCCAGCCATGGGACTAAGTTGGTGGCTAGAGGGAGTTCACTTCCAGAAGTCTTCTTTGCAATCTTTGAGGCAGGGATCAAGAGGGAGTTCTGTGACTCACTGAGAAGAAGTGAAGGTTGCAGTGTTGCAAGGCCAAGTGTTAAATTCTTGAAAGTCCTCTCCAGCTGCTAAGATTAGAATTGCACAAGACAGTCATCTGGATTTGATATTGGTAGTGTTGATGTGTTTTTCGTGACCGCACCAACATAGAATAAAGTTACCAACGGCGATTCTATCCTCTCTTGAACAAAATCTCCTACATGCTAAGATTGCTAGAAAGATGATGCATTCAACTCCAAGGTTCCTTCATGCAGTAGATAGTTTCAGTTGGCCCGATGTGATTTGCTGGTATTTCAAGGGGACTTACGTAGTTGTTCACTCCAGAGGAAGGGGTTTTTAGGATTCAAAGGATTTTTCAGTGAAGCTCAGATTTCTTAAACTAACCAGGAAGTATTGAATTTAAATGGTTGCGGGGGATAGAAGATGCTATGGACTAATCTACACGTGGGACGTGGAGATCAATTTTCACAAGCCTCAACCAGATTCCGTTTTGCCTCACTTCGGACAGCCTCCACAGAACTGGTGCAATCTTCAAGGGGAGTAACTAAAGATATTCATATTACAATTCAACAATGAAGACACCGTCACAACGACGCATACCGACATGAAGATTGTAATCGAAGTTAAGTCCACAAGTTTCTAGTTGACCATGCAAGGCGAACTCACCATCAGCGAGCCCACTAGTGGTATGGATAGACAAGGTTTGTTCAAATTGAAGACCACATTCCACAATTACTAACTACTTGCATGAAATGAAATTTACTTTACTTTAAGCTACTACTCGAATTAGAAGGACGAAGAAACCTTGCTAGCTACTCACAACAAAAGATGAGATCATCATCAATGAAAACCCTTTTTATTATGAGAGTGTTCACAACAATTTCTTACAAAGCTTTCAAAGGAAAAACTTTCCTTCTTCAAACTACATTATCGATCTACGCTATGCTACTTCTAAGTTGTCTCTCTATCTTCCTATCTCTACTCTAATCTAATGAATTACAAATGAGGGGGCGATTCCCCTTTTATAGATGGCCTAGTCCAATGGACGACTCAGATTACAATCAAATGGAGGGCTCAGATTGAGCCACATAAACCCTAACCCTGAAAACCGCCACCAAGAAGAGTGGGGTAATAAATGAGCAATTAATGTCCACCATCTTCTAGAAGATTCCTGTTTGTAAACACGTTCACACTGTTCTTCTTCTGACTGCAAACTGGATGAGTCTGATCACCACTGCTTCAACTTCTTGGACCGATATGGCAGGCACATTCTTAATTTGAAACTTCAAGACTGCAACTTTTAACCTGTTTGATGGTGATTTTCCTCCTTCTTGCCACTGCATCTTGAGTTGCATGAAGCACGCTGGAGAACATCTTTTGGGTCATCGAAGGACTTTACACTTAAGGAGAATTTCTCTACTTTGTTCTTCAATCTGTCATGATGTCAGTCCCCAATGCCTTCATCTTTTCTTTTGTCCCGATCTTGAAGGATTTTCCAATCTTGGACTTGACCTGTTCTCCTTTGCCACTCGCCTTCTTGAGCCGAGTGCATACTGGGTCAACACTTAGCCATTTCTTCCAAGTACTCGCTCCATCTCCCCAAGTGATCATGTCTCGGCCTTGGTGTTCACCCTGCAAAACAAGCAAGAGAAGAGCATCAAAACACTTCATAATATAAATTCACCTCACTTACCTGATTTTCATGCTTTGACTTCCAAGGTCTGAGTGATCTCCGGATTTGATAGGGTTCATCACTTTTCTCTAGCAAACTTTTCCTTCTTCATAGCCTTTCAACACCTGTGCATTTAGGGACCTATGTCTGGAGTTTGTGCCTTAGAAATTTATCCACCTTGAGGGTGCATTTGGAAACTTGATGCTTGAGTTTCACTTCATTTGCAAATTTTCGTGCCTAAGACAAATTTCATTTCCTGCTTGTGAGCGTGTTTCACCTCATCAACATTTTTCAACATAATTTATCCTTCTGGTGATAACAGACTTAGGCATTTTCATATTTCATTCCTCTGCCTTAGAAAATTTTTATTTCCTCTGGAAAATTTCATCAAGCAGGTGCCTGAGTAAAATCTCCATCTTAAAGTCTTAGGCAAGGCGTGAAGAGTTTTAAAATCATCTCCTTGTCGAAGATATCCGGTACCCAGAAGAAAATTCCCTTAAGAAAGCATCAAATTCATGGGTCTACAAATGAAGGGGTTCATTTAATTTTTGAATTTTAACCTTAGAAAAATATTTTGCCACCAAATTTATTTTCATTCTTCATCTCTGGGCGTACTTTCCTTGCTCTGCCTTGACAATCTTCTTCAATCTCATGAAACTGGCACATTCTGACTCCTCCTTGCCAATTTTATCCACGCCTCAGAAAATTTCATCACTTCTTCAAGCTTAGGCGTATTTTCCCCTAGAGGTGGAATTTTATGCCTTAGAAAAATTTCAAATAACATTACTAGCATGGGCGCATATAGGGGCTTCCACTTTCAATTTCCAATACTTAGAACATTTTCCAACTCCCTCCACAAGTCAAGGCGCATATAGAGGTAACTACTTCAAGCTTTGAACACTTAGAAAATATCAAACTTCCTCCTCAACTCTTAGGCGCATATGACCCTTCAAGCTTTGAGTTTATTTGCCTTAGAAATTTTCAACATTCTTCTCTTCAAGGTTGGGCACATTTAGGAGGTCAAGCTTCAAGTTTAAATGCCTTAGAAACTTTTCTAACTCTCTCACCCAAGTTGAGGCACATTTCACCATGTCTACTTCTAATTTCAAGCACTTAGTAAAATTTTCCATCAAACTCAAGTAGCCAAGGCGCATATGAGGGCAGGAGCTTCAAATTTTCAACACTTAGTAAATTTTTACCCTCCTTCCTTGCTAGAGCGCATATGAGGGTAGGAGCTTCCAATTTGCTCATGCCTTAGAATTATTTTGGTGCCATCATGCAAGTTGGGCGCATTTTACTAGTGGAGCTTCCATTTTTGCATACTTAGAAACTTTTCCATGCCCCTTCACAAGCTTGGGCGCATTTTGATGGGTTTCCTGCCATTTACCAATACTTAAGAAAATTTTTCATGTTTCCTCACAAGCTTTGGCGCATATCAAGGGGTCTAGAGGAACTTTTAACACAGAGAATATTTTCTCATCCCTATCTTCTAGCTTGGGCGCATTCGAGGTGTGGAGGTGGAATTTCCATGACTTAAAACATTTTTCTATCACCTCTTCCAGATGATGGCGCATTTGAGGGGTCAAGCAGGAAGTTTTTTTTTAGACTTGAAAACTTTTTCATCCTTTTGCCAGTCATGGGCGCATTTCAGGGGGTGAGCAGGAAATGCAACCACTTGAAAATTTTCCAAGCTCCATCTTCTTGAGGGCGCATTTAGGGGGTCAAGCAGGTAGTTTCTCAGACTTAGCCATTTTTTTTTAGCAGAGCTAACACCTAGCAAGTTGGGTGCATTTGGAGACCCCTGCAGGATTTTCACACTTAGAAACTTTTTCATGGCTTCTTCTCCTTGAGGGCGCATTTAGGGGGCTGAGCAGGAATTATCAATACTTGAAATTTTCCATCCTTCTGCCAGCTTTACCTTGGGCGCATTTGACAGGGGGTGAAGGAATTTTCTCAGACTTAGGCATTTTTCTGGCTTGCTCGCTCCTGTTTTACTATATTTAGTAAGCCCTCTGATTTTCATACCTTTGAAGCTTGGATTGATCTGAAATTTCAACCATAGGATCCTCATGACCTAGTCAAGCTGTTCACACTGCCATCTCGTGCTAACTTGCTATTTATAGCATATTTCTGGAGGTGATTTACTATTTATAGTAATTGCTCAATTTCATGATTTTTGC
Organism: Sequoia sempervirens; assembly: GCA_007258455.2. NCBI lineage: Eukaryota > Viridiplantae > Streptophyta > Pinopsida > Cupressales > Cupressaceae > Sequoia > Sequoia sempervirens. Next base: position 54,920 of record VDFB02241120.1, read on the forward strand.
AACTCCGTTTGACTTGAAATCTGACTGGTGTGATCCTCATGGGTTAACTTACCTATCCACACTGGCGCCTGCTGCTGACTTATATATTTATAGCCTGTTTCTGGAGTGCCTTACTATAAATAGTAAGTGCTCAGATTGCCTTCAAATTTTACCAGTGGATAGCTTGAAAGATATTGATCGCAGTGGGATACTTCAGTTTTTAGAGATTTTGGCGTTTGACCCCTCATTTTGGGTCCCGAAGCTGGAAACCCTAATTTGACTTGCATGTTGCTTAAATGATCTCCGTTTGACCTCGTTTCTGTTGCATGTCGGTCAGTTTGTGATATTGAAGTGCTGGGGGGGGGGCTGCCAGAGTGGATATGCTAAAAATAGTAAGTCCTTGAAAAAGTGACCAACTCTGTTTGCATGTCATATCATTGCATAGCTCTTGAAAAACCCATAAGGAATAGCCTGACATGCGCTGAAAATTCCAACATGCAAACCCTAAAAATGGCCTCTGAAGGCAGAACTGCTAAAAATAGTAAGTTGTCTGTTTCAGCTCAAAATTTGCAGGCAAGTAGTTTGAAGTGTCTTAATCATGACGCAACAGTCAGAATGCAATTAACGAACTCAAATTGACCTCAAATTGACATGAAGAAAGCAAACCCTAATTTCTCAGACTTAGCCAAAATTTCAATTCAGATGGGCACATCCCCGGAAAGACAAACGGAACAAAAGAGAGACGACAGCAAAACAAACCAAAAACCAAACCAAAAGACTCGAACAAAGCAAAAATTAGGGGGTCCCCATTTGCAATGGGGTGATGTGTGAAAAGGTCACAACAGGTAGCGCCGCAAACCTATTCAAAATAGAGTGATCTGCAATGAGGTCAAGGAGGTCAACCCTGAACTCTCTACAGTACCAGAGGTGTGCACTAGAAAACATTTATCTAAGGCAAGCGTTGCAGGCAATCTTGGACGATGAGGTTAGAAGGTTGATGCAAGTACTTGAAGATTCAGAGGGAGCCTACTGAACCTAAAGAAGATGAAGTATGGCAGAAGCCAGATGAGATCATTATGAGTCAAGGGAAGTATACTATTGACATCCTAAAGAGATTTGGTATGATGGATTGCAAATCCATGTCTACGCCTATGAAGATCAACTTACTAAAAGAGGCTGCAGCTAGTTTGAATCTGGTGGATCCCACGATGTACAGGCAGTTGATTGGATCGTTGATGTATCTAGTCAATACTAGACCAGATATTTGCTATGCAGTGAGTGCACTTGATCAGTTCATGTGTGAACCAAGGCAAATACATCTAGTTGCAGCGAAGCATATCCTGAGATACTTGCGTGTCATAGTTGGGTATGGCTTGAGATATTCTTTTGATGTGGACTTGGAGCTGCATGGTTATTTTGATTGGGCAGGATGTGTTGCTGATCGGAAGAGCACCTCTGGATGTTGCTTTAGTTTGGGGTCTGTGATGATCTCTTGATTTAGCAAGAAGCGTCTTCAGTGGCATTGAGCACTGCAGAGGCCGTGTACATTGCAGCATGTGTGGCAGTTTGAGAAGCAGTGTGGCTTCGGAAGCTCCTTGCAGGATTGGTTGGACAATCGTTGGAGCCGACTATCATCCATTGTGTTAATTAAGCTATGTGGAGCTTTCTGTCAATCCTATGTTTCATGACAGAACTAAACATGTTGAGATCAAATACCACTATATCAGAGATATGGTATTGGGGAAAGCAATCTAGTTGAAGTATATCAGCACTGATGAGCAGACGACAAACATTCTCACCAAGCCTCTTGCCAGAGTAAAGGTTGTGTACCTTCGAGACAAGCTTGGTATTGTGGAGAATGAAGCCCTAACTGAGAAGTAGTCTTAGTATCAATGATCTTCTGATTTGCTTTAATGCATTTCTCTTTGAGAGAGATTTGAGGTGTAAGCCCTTGTTAATGTATTTCTCTTTGAGAGAGATTTGAGGTGCAAGCCCTTGTTAATGCATTTCTCTTTGAGAGAGATTTGAGGTGCAAACCCTTGTTAATGCATTTCTCTTTGAGATTTGAGGTGAAAGCCCTTGTTTCCACCCTCTGGGAGAGCCATGGTGGATGTCATGTGTGTGACTCCATGACAGCATCACGTGAGAGAGTCCATGATGATTTTCATGTACTTGTGTTTCACCCTTTGGGAGAGCCATGGTGAACGTCACGATGAGGTGACAACATCACGTTAAGTGATGAGCACTTGTACATACCATTCATGGGTGTAGCCATGATGGTTGATATCACGATGAGGTGATATCTTTCTTTTCCACATATGGTTGTAGCCATTGTGGTAGACATCACGATGAGGTGATATGTCTTGTGCAGCTGGAAGCACTCTCCCTAGCTGAGAGGGAGTGTTGATGTATACAACGTCAGTCGCTTCCTTCCAGCCCAGACCGAATGCAATTAAATCATAGCCTTACGGCTATTTAATTGGTGAAATCGTCTTTATGAAATGAGGCGTCATTTATTAATGATGATTAACATTTGCTTATTGGAGAGGCACGTCTTGTTATGGAGGTGCGATTTGATCCAAGGCCGACATGTTGAAGAGGCACGATTTAATGAGAAGACACATTTTAATGAGGCCGACCTCATACATCCTTGGGACGTGATTTTCCAAGAGTCATTCTTTGTGGCCGACTTGCTTTATGAAAGGTCATGTCACCTTGTATATATAATCGATCTACATTTTCATCATTCATGGTGTGCAAACTTATCTAGGAGCAGATTGAAGCTATGAAAGGAGGCTGATATTCTGATCAAAAGAATTGTATTATCTTCAAGAGATAGTGTATGATATTAGTGCTGTGTTTGGCCTCCTTACCGGCCTCATTGTAAAAGAGATATTTGCTTTACATTCAATATATAAGTGATATATTGTTGCTGGGTTTTTCTCCCTCAGGGGGAGGGTTTTCCCACGGTATACTCTGTGTTTGTGTATCTGTTTTTGAATTAATTTCTGTCTTAATAATCTGATCATAAAAACTAACATAATTTGAGTCATGTAAATCTCTTATTGAAGATCACTATATAGGAATGTGTTTTTAACATCCATTTGGAATATTTCCCTATCATTTTTTGTTGTGAGAGAAAGAAGCATTCTAATGCTGCTTATCTTCACAAGTGGGGCAAAGGTTTCATGATAGTCTATATGGTGTTGTTGAGTAAAGCATCTAGCAACTAACATTCTATATTTGTATACTTCACCAATGGAGTTATATTTGATCTTGTAAAACTGTATACAATTGATTGCATTTCTTTTAGAAGGTGGAGTAATAAGCTCCCTTGCCTTGTTTTTGATTAGAGCACTGTACTCTAGTTTCATAGCATTCCTCCATCTTTCATTTCTATTGGCTTCTTCAAAAGATTGGGGTTCACATTTGCAGAATATCATTAAAGCATAATGTGTGTGTTTATTTCTCGTCATTTTTGTTGAAGAATGATTTTCTATGTTATCATCTTGGATTAGGGATTGAGCCCATTTAGGTATTTTGGGTTGAGAATTATCATAAGATTCCTCCCCATTAGACTTATCAATTAAAGTGCCTTGACTTTGGTATTTTTTTTTCTTAGTTTGAAGATTCTTCAAGGGACTCAATTTGAATAGGTTGGGTAGAGGAAAAGGAGAAAGGCTTTTCAATGATATGAACGTTTTTGCTTATAATGATGCACTCGTAGAAGGATCATAAAGCCTTAGTCCTTTTGTCTTTCATCCATAACCTATGAAGATGCATTTAAAGGAACAAGTATTGAGTTTCTTCCTTTTTACTCTTGGAATGAACATTAAAGCAAGGCTTTCGAAACTTCTCAAGTGGGACACACTTGGTTTCTAATTTTAATTTTGATTGATTTTAACTAGGGCATTGAATGCCTTGAATTTGGTCAGATTCAAATTTTCTTCTTTAAATAGTAAGCTTAAATCATTATAGTATAATCATTGTTAAAAGCAAAGGCAAAGAAGGAACCACTAAGAGATGCAACTTGGAGTGGTCCTATTGGCATTCATTCTTGTATTCCCTGAAATTGTAAAATCTCTTGGTCAAGTCTTATTTCTATGGCCTTGAAAGCCATTGTGCACAATCTGTTGAGTCAGTTTGTGTTCATATTTACAACTTAGCACATTCCAAATAATGCCTTTGTTGCTCATGCCATGTCACAAAGGTGTTAATCCTGTCGGCCTTTGTCTTTATGTGGAAACCAAAATGTAGAGGTGAAAACAACTCTTTATGTAGTTAAAGACTTGTGAATGATCAGATTGTGTTAGTCATTTTTCATTGCATTGAGTCTCCACTATCCACTATAGCTCAATTGTATTGGTGCAAAGGCTTGCTCTTATGTTGATGCTTGTGCTAGTGTGGGCCCAGTTGCTAGATTAGTGTGAATACATATCCAACTCTCTTATGCCACATATATGATTGCTTGGAGTCACTAAAAGCATGTGCACATTTCAATTGGGTTGGACTCCTAGGGTGGGTCCCACATTACTAAGTTATCAACACCTTGTGGTTGCCACCCAATCCCATTGCCCCGGGTGGGGCACTCACTAACACGCTAAGTCTTTGTTTCCTGCTATAGCCTCACTTAGCGCATTGGCACAATTGCCTTTTCTTGCTGCCATGTTGCATCTAGAGGCTTGCAAATTCATTTCCTTAGTGGACCAATGCTTTGCAACAAGATGCACTAATCATGTGGGTCCCATTTTATCCTCTATAGGTATATGACTTTTCTACAGGTGCCCTGTGGATTTGAGGATGAATAATAGCTTGCCACATGTTGCCTTGGGAGTGGTGGAGGGCTCAACCCCATTGGTGGCATAATACAACACATTACATATTATATACATGGGAAAAACCGTTTTGGCTAAAAATACTCCATAAACATCATTCATCATAAGAGGAAACTTACATCAATGTCTGCAGTTGCACCAATACAAACATACCAAGGACTTGGCTTTCTCTGTATCTCCTTCCCATCTTTTCTTCCACACAATGGCCTCACAGGATATCATAGATCCTGTATAATGCACTCTACAATAATACCTTTCATGCTCTCCAATTGCCTTCGCATGTGATAATCTATGGGCAATACTCACTACATTCACAATTTATTCTCCTCTATTTAAGGTAAGCCTCAAATATAGGTGGTTGATTTGATTCTCAACCATTCATTTAGAGATTGGTAACTTTTCACTTAATAACCAATTTTGGTTATTAAATTAATCAATATATAAATTTAAACTTTATAAATCACCTGTAAGTAATATGACCAAGGCCATATTTATATTATAAGGCCAAATCTTATACTATTAGAGCCTTTTGAATTTTTATGGGGCCACTTAAGTTTATTATGGATTCCAAATAAATATTATTGTCTAATAGTAATGTTTATTCTATTATGGAGCTCGTTCATGAGATTAAAGCTCCAAAGAGGGTTCACATATGTCAAATTGGCATTTGGGTTTGCTATGATGTAACAAATAATAATTATCTTTACCTTTATCCTTTATTATGACATAGAGTACTTTCAAGTCCCATTGACCTACTTTGGTTGTGGATGTTAATTTTATTTTAATCCTTTCTTTGTAGTATGGAAATTTTCCTTGTAATAGCCTATGCGCAATTACACATTTGATATGGTCTGCTTATTGCAGCGTTTCTTTTGGCCTTTTTTAACCCTCTAGCTTTGCACATTTAGTATTGAAATTTTTTCCTTAGTTCGCCTATCAATTTATTGTGTATCAAGGTATGTTGGCCCTCAAATGTATGAGCATTGTGCTTTGGTATTCATTTTTACAATTTTTTGATGTAGCCCATTGTTTTCTTTTTGTACCTCTTGTCCATACGGGAGCTCATATTCACTCTTATCAACAATTTCTATTCTGCTTCTTTCCTTTCTGTCTGCTTTAGCCAATTTCTATTTTTCTCATGATTATTATAGTCTTTCCACATAGATTCCCTACTTTCCAAGGTTTTGATTTGTTTTTTGGTGGATATTTTTCTCTTATCCATGTTTATGATCCAGTATTTGTTGCCAGTGAGTCTTTTCATTATGTACAGGGCTAGAGAGAGGAAGGTATAGAGATGAACATTTTTTTCATACTTATGGATAACTGTATTGATTGTTTAATAATTCATATTGGGTTAAAAACAACTGGCACAGCTATCCCGAAGAATTGAGAAATTGTATTTTGTGCCAAAATCTTAGATCTAAAATGATCAAATTTGTGAAATTCCAAATGTTGTGCATCAGAAAATCAATGCATAAAGCCTTACCAAATCTTTGTTGCTACCTGAAAAAATACCATATGCCTAAGGCTTGAAATATCATTAGCCAAAAATGGCATGTATGCAAAAGGTTCCACATGGTTCATGATACTATCATGTTAAGGCTTTATGGTATCAGAATGTCATATGAGAAATACTGATGTTTTGCAATGAAGTTCTTTTTGTGAATAAATGGGTGATTTGGCTTTCAAATATTTTAACATCATCAGGTATTAGGGATAAAATACTGCTTGTAATTACAACAGAACAATTGATTTCTAACTGCCAAATTGAGCTATAGAGATCTTTCTAAAGCATTAAATTCCACAATTTAGAAGAGATACTTATTTCATGGGCTTAGTCATAGGGTGTGCACATAACACGTTTATGTGGATATGTGATGGCAGGGCAAGGTGGATAAACTGGAAAATCGACTTGTTTTGTCTGATTACATTGCTGGTGTTTGTGCTACCTTATTACCATTGCTATTTGATGCTTTGCAATAATGGTACAAACTCCATACTATATTCTCTTACTTTAATGCTCTCTTTTGCTATGATTTTTGAATTCATTTGTTCTGTTTTCCTTTTCTGAACTATGTTGAATGGTATTTTGAAATGTTTTTACTTTGAAGGATTTTGGGAAAGAAAAGTACTTTTATGATGGTGCGTGTTAAATACCAATGGAGTGAGGCTGATAAAAGATTACATTATAAGCATTGAATTGAGCCCTTGCTAAGTTTTTTTCTTTGAATATTGAATAAACTTAATAATCCACTGTAGGATGAGTTTTGCATAACTTCAGAGTTTATGATCAAATTTAGAAAGCATGTAAACAAATTTGAGATTCTGCCCAATTCATTGTTTTAGTGTATCTTATTTATTTCATATCAAATCTTCCTCGGCCTTTCAATCAGTCCTACCAAATATTAATGTAGCTGTTCCTTGGGCTTCTTAAACAATATGTTTAAATTAGAAGGGTACAGGTCACATAGAAATGGATGCTCCCATGAGTTAGTGAAATAGTAATTCATAAAGTTGCCTTTGGAATCCTTCTCATTAGATGGGTATACTTCAAAGTTATTTTTACTCTATGTATAGGTAGAAAAATGGCGATTCTTTATGTAGTCATCTTCATTGATATATTATCCTTGTTATGTTGTCCTGATAGGCCTTTGTGGATGCTGGTTGATTTTTCATTTTTCTTTTTGATTAAGGGTTTAAAAAGGGCCCCACTCCCTTTAAAAATAAGAAAGCAGAAACTACAAAGCAACCACCCAAGGAACAACTTAACAGGAAATTAGGCTAGAGAAACAATATTGCTGCAACAATGCTGTAATAAGTCAGTGACAATACAGCGTCACAACAAACTAACATCAAACAGCAAAGCTAAAGGGACTTAAAGGCAGCTTCTGCTTCCCATTCTTCTTTGAGGAACTCCTGATGATCATCCACAAAATTTCACGGCTAGCTTATCAGTCACATTACCCTTAGCCATCATCTAGCTGCAGGTGCCCTCTTGTGTTTCTTCAATCGAGCATGAAGCATATGGATGCTTCTGGTGCAGCTTTGGATGGTAGTTCTATTGACATCAACAACTTCTTTTAGATTCTCCTTGATGGCTTGCAACTCACATTCCATATTGTCGATTCTTTTCTCTTGCTTCAGCTTGTCCTCTTTGAGTCTGCAGATGTCTATGAAAATGTCCCACTGCTCCTTGACCAGCTTGACATCCACATTTGGTTGAGAAGTATCACCGCTTTTCCTTTGGTGTAGGAAAGATATCTTAAGGTTAAGCCTTTATTTTCCATAAAGACCCATTGGAGTATGCTATGGTGGATTGATATGTCTTTTCCATAAAGACCCATTTGAGTATACTATGGTGGAATGATTTTTCTTTCTCCATCCCACTTAACTTATCTGCCAACTGCTAAAGTAGAGGCCAACTCTTCAACTTCGGAGATTGCCTTCTTGGAACATTTAGGGGAATAGGGGACATATCAGGGAAATGACTGTTACCTCATTAAGTCCAACATTATCAACAGCATCCTCCTCTTCAATCATGTTTTCTTTACCCTTATTCTATAGGACATTTTCCTCATCAACGACCCTCTTAAAAGTAAGCGAACTATTCCCCTTAGGCACCTTCCCCTTGTCATTTGCAACTTTATCCTCTCAATTTCCTTCCACACAAGAGGCAGCTTTTCTTTTTCTCTTGCTAGCCTGCTCAGCCAACTTGGAAGGGCTAGGGCCTCCATATTGGGAGCATTAGAAACCTTAAAATCCCTGAGCCTCAAATGGGTCTAAGAAGCATTATTTGTCACACTGCCAAGGGGCCTTAACACTTATTCAGAAACCAATTCCTCCTCCCTCTCAACAAGCTTTGGGGTGGGTGGGTGGGGGCTTGAGATTTTGAGCATGTAGAATTAATACGGAAATGGGGCATTGGCATATTGGGCATGAAGCCTTTCCAAGAATAACTTCCATTATTGAGTATTCTAAGGGCATAATCAAGAAAAAAGGAAAGTTGGCTAGCTTTTTTCGTCAAAAATGGTCAAGAAGGGTAAATTGGAAAGAGAAGATGCACTTAAATCTCCCCTCAAGATTGACATGCTTTATAATTTGAAGGGCCATTGCATCCCAAAGTTTGTAGAGAGACACCCTAATGTAACTAGCTTGCTACCTCTTTAAATTCTCCTTGCCTTTTAGGAAAGCCTTAACCATTTCCTCTTTACCCCTCCTATCCTCGAAAGTATTCACTCCCTCCACGGACAACCTTGAAACCCGTGTTATGAAATCACCTATTATCTCTAACTCCAAACCTCTAACCAACACCCTCCTTAAATTCCAACCCTTGGCAAATTCCTTTGATAGAATAGGATCATGACCCTTGATTCTCTACATGAAATTAATTATGTTGATGTTATTGAGCAGCGTTGGGATCTTCTTCCAGCCGATCTCCTTCGCATTGATGATAAATTAAATAATAGCCCTTGGCTATTTAATTTATGTTGATAACAGTTATGAGGAGGTGCCTCATTTATTTAATATCTATTTTATTGAGATACACGATGTGAAGAGTCACATCTCTTGTAAACTAAATAATGTTTATTAATATTTATGTATTGAGGCCGACTTCCTTCTAATTGGCGATTTACTTGAAGAGACACATACTTCATTGAGGCCAACCATTCACCTTGAGGAATTGCGTCCTTTGAAGACCTCCTCATTGAATAGTATATATTGGAGATACTATTCGATCATTGAGAGATATTCACTTGTTCATTCAATTATCATTTTGTGCGAGTTCATCCTTTACATTGGCTGTGAGTTTCAAGAGTGATCTACTTCAAGAACAGGTCGATATATATTGAAGAAGTCAGATCGAAGGTATCAAGGAGGTTGAACCTGTGATCAAGAAAGTGCGAATTTCCTGAAGAAGCAGATCGATATATTGAAGAGGCTGTTCACAGCATTACAGAAGGCTGAGTTTGTCATCATTATAAGCATCATATATTTCTGTGTTAGCATCAGATTGTGGTGCTCTTACTTGGCCTCCATATTGGCCTCTTTGTAAAGGAGACTTTTGTTTATCATTCAATATCTAAGTGATATATTGTTGCTGGGTTTTTCTCCCTCAAGAGGAGGGTTTTCCCAGGGTATCTGCTGTGTCATTGTGTTATTTTTGAATTAAATTTCTGTGCTCTAATCTGATCATAAAAACTAACATGGTATCAAAGCGGGTATAAGGAAGATCCTGATCAGATTTGTGCAAGCAGTTGTGCCAGTGATCTTGAAGATTGATTGAGAGTTGAGGCTGCATGACATTCATTTCACAAGCACATGTCTCAAGGAGTGCGATCTATGTGAGTTCATGAATGATAAGGCGTCAGGTTGGAACTATATCAATATCCTGTGATATTATAATTCGTAATGTGCTAGTCTGTTGTGGATCATTTGAGCATTTAATACACCTTGGTCCTGCACTTGAGAATTTGTTTGTTTATCATGGCGGCGGATGGTGCCCTGCGACATAATTTTTTAGTTGATAAGCGAGTAAATTAAGTAGTTAAGGCGTTTCATAAGCATTCAAGGTTTATATCTAAATTCTGGTTGGCTGCGGAAATAATGCAGAGGGGCCGAAGAAATGTATGTTTGGGCGCACTGTGGGGGCTGCCTATAGAAATAATTGTTCGTGTAATCGGTATCTCTTGAAGCCGTGAATGTTTGTAAGGTAATCAGAGGCAACAAATTCGAGTGCAATATTTTATCATGTGCTTAGAAGGCACCAAGGATATTGAGTGGATCTCTTGCTAGTACAACACAAGAAGATTAAAGAGGAGAAATATTGTCACCAATATGTTGGTTATGGATATTTGTGTTGAGCATATAATTGCTGAGTGTATGCTATCATAAAAGAAGCCTTTACTACATCGAAGAGATAAGTATTTTTTGTTGTTTATATTTTTATGTGAAACTCAGTCTGCTGAGTTGTGCAGATTTGATAATGTTTGTTTGATCATGTGTGTAGTATAGATCATGTTTTCTCTTGAATTGTGATCTAGTGGATGAGATCATTTGGTGTCACCTTCATTCATCGTGTGTTGCTAGTAAGCGTGTTGCATCTGTTTCATAATCTGGTGGGTTGCAGCAGGAAACAGAGTGCATCGTAAACTTGAACGGTCAAAGACGATGTTCAAATTTAACCTTGCCAGGGGCCTGTGTTAAGGCCGTGAAGGTTGTGGACTAATCTGAGCGCAAGAGCAGCGTATCTTACTATGTCTAGTAATTGCTTCCATCAAAATATTTAAAGAGATAAGTATCTTTGTTTTGTTTGAAATCACCTTTCTAGGCTGAATTTCGGTTATATCATTTATTTTTTGGATCATGTGTGATTGGTAAAGAGAGATCGTGGTTTCTCTTGAATTTTGTTCACTAGCATAAGATCCTTTGAAGATTCAAATTATTATTTGCAAGTTATTTTTTTCATGCTAGTTGTGAAGATTTCTGAGAGTGACTTTAAAATAAAAAGAGAACTGCAATTTCGATGGTGATAAGTTGGTCACATCGATATCATTCTCTAATGCATGAACTGTGATAGAGCCTTGACTCTTGGAGAGGGTAGGTTCTTCATGCTAACTGCATAATGCATTTAAGAAATCTGTAGTTGTTCAAATTGTCTTTTGTTGTGCTGAGTTTAGCACTCTTGAGAGGAGTAAAAGATGGAAGAAAGAGTTATATTAGAATTCAATAAAGATAAGTTTCTTTATCCCTTCATTCTGATCTTTTGATATATTTTGATTTATTCATGTTTTAATATTGCTTATAAATTCTTATGTATTCATGCTATAACCTGAGATAGTAAACCTTGTATGATTCTAGCCTTGATATTTCTTTGGATAGTTATAAACTGTTAGTAATCTTTCTCTAAAATGCTTCCAGGACAGATCTAGGAGCAAGAAGGTGATGAGAGATTGCTTAGTGATGAAAAGCTTGAGGCATCTTGTGAGGAAGTCATGCCGACCAAAGAAATGATCAAGCGTGAAGTCACAACTTGCAGTCATGGGACTGAGTTGGTGACTAGAGGGAGTTCACTTCTAGGAGTCTTCTTTGCAATCTTTGAAGCAGGGATCAAGAGGGAGTTTTGTACTGAGAAGAAGTGAAGATTACTGTATTGCAAGGCTAGGTGCTAAATCCTTAGAGGATCCCTTCAGCTGCTGAGATCAGAATTGCTCAAGACAGTCATCTATATTTGACATTGGTAGCTCCGCAAACCTATTCAGAATAGAGTGATCTGGGATGAGGTCGAGGAGGACAATCCCGAACTCTCTACAGTATTAGAGGTGTGCACGAGAAAACATTTCTCTAAGGCAAGCGTTGCAGGCAATCTGGACGAAGAGGTTAGAAGGTTGATGCAAGTACTTGAAGATTCAGAGGGAGCCTACTGAACCTGAAGAAGATGGTAATCTAGTTGATCTTGGTTCTTTATGTGATTTAATTTTACTGGAGAAGATCACCTCAAGGAGTTAGCTTCTGAATTTGAAATGAAGGATCTTAGATACATGCACTACTTCCTTGATTTAGAAGTATGGCAGAAGCCTGATGAGATGATTCTGAGTCAAGGCAAGTATACTTTAGACATCTTGAAGAGTTTTGGTATGATGGATTGCAAATCCATGTCTACACCTATGGAAACCAATCTTTAGAAGTTTAAGAAGGCTGCAGCTAGTTCAGATCTGGTGGATCCTACTATGTACAGACAGTTGATTGGATCGTTGATGTATCTAGTCAATACTAGACCAGATATTTGCTATGCAGTGAGTGCACTTAGTTAGTTCATGTGTGAACCAAGGCAAATACATCTAGTTGCAACAAAGCATATCCTGAGATACTTGCATGGCACAGTTGGATATGGGTTTAGGTATTCTTCAGGTGTGGACTTGAAGCTGCATGGATATACTGATTTTGATTGGGCAGGGTGTGTCACTGATCGGAAGAGTACCTCTGGATGTTGCTTCAGTTTGGGGTTTACGATGATATCCTGGTGTAGTAGGAAGCAGTCTTCAGTGGCATTGAGCACCACAGAGGCCGAGTATATTGCAACTTGTGTGGCAGTTCAAGAAGCAGTGCGGCTTCGGAAGCTCCTTGCAGGATTGTTTGGACAATCGTTGGAGCCAACTGTCATACATTGTGATAATCAAAGTTGTGTGAAGCTTTCTGTCAACCCTGTGTTTCATGACAGAACTACACATGTTGAGATCAAATACCACTATATCAGAGATATGGTATTGAGGAAAGCGATCCAGTTGAAGTACATCAACACTGATGAGCAAGCGACAGACATTCTCACCAAGCCTCTTTCCAGGATAAAGTTTGTGTACTTTCGAGACAAGCTTGGTATGGTGGAGAATGAAACCCTAGCTGAGAGAGAGTCTCAGTATCAATGATCTTCTTAATGCATTTCTCTCTGTGAGAGAGATTTGAGGTGCAAGCCCTTGTTAATGCATTTCTCTTTGAGAGAGATTTGAGGTGAAAGCCCTTGTCTCCACCCTCTGGGAGTAGCCATGGTGGATGTCATGTGTGTGACGCCATGACTACATCACGTGAGAGAGTCCATGATGATTTTCCTGCACTGTGTTTTTCACCCTCTGGGAGTAGCCATGGTGAATGTCACAATGAGGTGATGACATCACATTGAGTGATGAGCACTTGTGCACATTTACCATCCATGGGAGTAGCCATGATGGTTGATATCATGGTGAGGTGATATCTCTTCTTTCCACATATGGGAGTAGCCATTGTGGTTGACATCATGATGAGGTGATTGTCTTTTACAGCTGGAAGTATCCTCCCTAGCTGAGAGGGAGTGTTGATGTTATTGAGTAGTGTCAAGATCTTCTCTCAGCCGATCTCCTTCGCATTAATGATAAATTAAATAATAGCCCTTGGCTATTTAATTTATGTTGATAATAGTTATGAGGAGGCGCCTCATTTATTTAATATCTATTTTATTGAGATACACGATGTGAAGAGTCACATCTCTTGTAAACTAAATAATGTTTATTAATATTTATGTATTGAGGCCGACTTCCTTCTAATTGGCGATTTTCTTGAAGAGACACATACTTCATTGAGGCCGACCATTCACCTTGAGGAATTGCGTCCTTTGAAGACCTCCTCATCGAATAGTATATATTGGAGATACTATTCGATCATTGAGAGATATTCACTTGTTCATTCGATTATCATTTTGTGCGAGTTCATCCTTTACATTGGCTGTGAGTTTCAAGAGCGATCTACTTCAAGAACAGGTCGATATATATTGAAGAAGTTAGATCAAAGGTTTCAAGGAGGCTGAACCTGTGATTAAGAAAGTGCGAATTTCTTGAAGAAGCAGATCGATATATTGAAGAGGCTGATCGATATATTGAAGAGGCTGCTCACAGCATTACAGAAGGCTGAGTTTGTCATCAGTATAAGCATCATATATTTCTGTGTTAGCATCAGATTGTGGTGCTCTTATTTGGCCTCCATATCGGCCTCTTTGTAAAGGAGACTTTTGTTTATCATTCAATATATAAGTGATATATTGTTGCTGGGTTTTTCTCCCTCAAGAGGAGGGTTTTCCCAGGGTATCTGCTGTGTCATTGTGTTATTTTTGAATTAAATATCTGTGCTCTTATCTGATCATAAAAACTAACAAATTAAACCCGCTCTTTTGAGGATATACCACACCATAGTATTCCTTTTGACATCTTCACAAGTCATTGGTTTGATTTTGATTCTATCCCCTCCGATTGAGAGAATCCTTTGCTTCTCATTCTTTGACAAGATCGTTCTCGTGCAATAGACTCTTTGCTTTCTCGTGTTTGGCTTGGTACAACCAAAGAATAGGGGAGACAAATAAAAAATATCAAATTTCTAGAAAATTGGAGAGAAATCCTTTGATGTACTTGAAGGAGATCACTTCCCAACTGACTCATGCATACGTTTCCTTCTAGACTTGACTACACTCGTTACCACACGCGTGTCATGACAATGGTAATGAGTGAGAAATAAAGTAAAACTTTAAGAAAATTCACTATCATCATTAATAAGTTTGATTGCTCTTTGAGGTAGTTGGTTCATCTCCAACCATTTAGCATGTCCTACCATAGAAACCCCCTTGTTAGCAAAGCAATCTGCCATGTTGTTCCTTTCTCTAGAGATGTGTTCAATTTTAACCTATGTTCCACCAAGTTTCTTGTACGGTGGGAAGTGTTTTGGGGACGGGATTTTTTTGGGGGATTTTTGGGGACGGCAGGGGATGGCAAAGGGGATGGCTATATATATATATATGTATTTTAAAAAATAGGGAAATTTCAAGTTTTAGATATTCATATGAGTAATGAAAATCATAATAATGAACATTGATAAAGTTGCAAATGTAATCACTAATCATATTGACATATACATTATAGAGTCAAACAGTCAATCATCTGGAGCCCTATACCAACCAGCTGCCTTGTCATACTAGGTGATCTACATGGTGGAAGGATTATTGCTGTTATAACTTTGTTTCAGTCATATCCAGCAGCCATTCTTGCTGTTCACAAGGTTTCTTGGGTGTGTGATAGCTATACCATCAGCCTTTTCAGTCATTGATCTACTATGAGTGAAATTTCTAATTGTTGTTAGTCTGAAATTGTGTTTTCAACTTGCATATCAGTCAATGTAATTATTCTAGTTATTACAAAATCAAATAAAATCAGCCTTTACAGGGTTACAAGTTGAGATTTTAGTGTATTTGACACCTTAGGATTTCATAATTGTTGATTAATTACATATGAGAGTCCAATATATTCATTTCCAGCCATATCAATAATTAATTTGCTCTTAGCTGCAAATTTTTTTTGGCATGTTAAAATGAAGTCAAATGCCTTTGAAATCAAGTTTTGTGTTAGCATTTTAGGGTTGGGAGGGTGTGGGGTTCACCCAAAAGCACAATGCAAAAACCTTTTTTTAATTTTGGACTGTTTTTCTAATGTAAAATGTTACTGGGAAAAAGGGGACGGCCGGCCGTCCCCTTGCCGTCCCTGATACGTCCCCTGCATTTGGAACCGTCCCCGAAAAAACACATTTTGGGGACGCTTGGGAAATGTCCCCGAGGCGTCCCCTGTCTTTGAAATGTCTCAGGGACGGGTACGGGGGCCAAAACCCCAGGGGACGCGTCCCCATGTACCGCTGATTTTAACTTATTTGAAGGATTTAATCAAACTTAAAGCATCTGTGATAATATTCTTAATCGTCCAACAAGGAGAGTACTCTTTTAGTGGGCACTTAATGATGTTAAGAGAGTCTCCCTCAATACCCTGCTTAGGAATCTCCAACTCTTTGGCTAGGTGAATCCTGCAGTAAACAGTTGAAGCCTTTGTGAAATGATTTGTTTGGAAACCTAGGTTGATAGAGAAAGTTTCAACAAGGAGGCTATTTTGGTTTTTGATGACATCTCCCCCTCTCACCTACTTGACTAGGGTTCCCCTTCAAGGCTCCATCAAAGTTCAATTTAAATCATAACATGACTCCTAACCTATTTCTTCTTTTCATGACTATCCTCCATACTAATATCGATGTTCCAGCTATTGGCTACCTGGTGTTCCTTTTTCAAAATGAAGTTATTACCCTTATTAGGAGCTTGCCCTGGATTTGAAGCAACAAAATTTTCCTTAATAGTCAAGAAGATTTTGGCTCCCACTCTAGTAGGGCTGGCTTTTCTATCCTTGAAGGTCATAGTGTTATGCTTCAGCCATTACCCCTAAAGGATATATGGATCAGCTAATTTCCATAGGTTTTCAACTTGAGATTAGAGAAGGGGGAGTTCCATTGAAGAACTAGATCCAACATCAAAGCAGGCTGGATCCATTTAATATCAAACTTAGAGAGAAATAAGCTCCAAATGTTCCAAACATAGTGGCAGTCAATGAACAGATGATAGATTGACTCCACATCATTCTCACAAAGAAGGCAGCTGCTTGGGATTAAAAATTCTCTTTTGACCAGATTATCTTGAGTAAGGACTTTGTTCTGCACCACCAGCCACAAAAGAATATTGCTTATGAGAGAGATGTTTAAACTATATCTGTGCCCAAGGGGGATTTTTCTGCTGGGAATCAAAAAGCAAGGAGAAGCCAGATGAGACACTGTAGGAGCCCTTCAGAGTGGTGGCCAGACAAGATTGTCATCTTTGTGTAGCTGGCACATATGAAAGCTTTTCAGCAGGATGAGTAAGCTGTTGACCTGTTGTAGGATCTTGGCATTGGTAGGGATATAGGTCAGATCTCTCCAGACCTTGATCAACCTCTACTCCAAATAATCCTCTACCTTCTCACCCGTGACTCCTTTAAGGATCTCACATAAGGGGTGAAGGTTATAAAAGTATGCTGGTTGAATTTTAATTCATGTAAATGTATCTTGTTTTCTGAAATGACAAGCATGTTGTTTGCCAGATATAAAGGATACAGAATACACATGATTTGTGTTGGATCCCTTTTTCACCACATCCAAGACTTGGCAATAGATTCCACTGACAACAACACCCTCGTGGCAGTGAGAAAGTCATGTATGATAAAGTTTCTTGTCATGCCAATGATGTGTGCCAGTCTACATCACCGAGCCTTGGGCATTGGCGCTAGCACCTCTCCAAAAAGACATATCAAAGACAGTTGAAGCAACTGTCATCAGATTTCTCTTGCTTCTATTTTTATAGATTTGAGTTTATTATAAGAAGAACAATCCCCAATCTACTGGTTATGACTTATGCCTTCTGCATAGATCTTAGGCACATATATTGCACTTTATGGGCACCTGGATTCTACCTTTAGTTTCATCATGAAGCAAATTGAATTCACCAGCACATATCTATCGTCTTCTTGTGATTTGTGGTCCAAATATACAAATCACCATATGTAAGAATACCACTCATCCATAGAACGTACAGCCTGAGCTGTATATGACCTTGACTAGACTTGATCCTACAGTAACCATGAAGATTCAGTAGGATACTGGTAGATACCTGAATGCACCCCCTCATCATCTCACAGTGTTTGCATGAGTGGAAAAATTCAAGTGCTGGCATGGACACCATGACGACTTCATCTTAATGAAAACTTTGAATCTCAGTCCATGACTTGTGAGCAAGACATACTCAGTGGCTGCTACAAGAAATCTGAAGCCTGAGATCTGATCATGTTTGATATTAGAGCCAATCATAAACTCATTCTAGACTGTTTGGTGCATACAAGATCTTAATACAAAGGTGATTGCTATGACTTAGAAGAGCTGTAACTTTGTTCATTGATAATCAGATTGTCAGTATCTTTCCAATGTCAATGTGCAATTATAATCTAGTCATCAGAGGAGGTGGAATGTGATATATTGATCAGATTGAATACAAGGGGATTTTGTATGTAGAATGTGACATATCTGGATTTTAATGGTGCCAAATTTGGACCAAGTAACTTTGTTAAGTGTATGTATGTGTGTGTATTCAAAATAGGTGTCATAAAGTCAGGAAAATCCGTTCTCTTTGCACACAGTGGACATTTCCATCTAATTATCCATGAAGATGAAAATGTGTTGCTTCAGTTATGCTAATATAAAAAAGATAGCAGAATTACAAGTATATACTGAAGACTTATCTTAAATGATGGAGATTATCACTAGGAGAAGATTATTGCTCTCAACTACAGAAATGAGTAATACATATATATTATTTGCTGTTCTTGTTGGAGGATGATCTCAATACAAAGGTAGCTTATTCTGTTATTCAGGATTACTTTAAGGCTGCAAAAAAGGAACTATTGTGGTCTTATTTGGGATGTAGAATACATTACATTAGATATCTGTATGTGGTTGAAAATGGGTAAGAACAACATACACAAAAGGTGTTTAAAAGGTCAAGCACAAGAAGGGTGTTAACTTTTAAGTGGATAGAAAAGTCACCAAACTCATGCTAATACCAATCAACTTCATTTCAACAGAAGGCTGAAAATAACATTGGATGGCACTCATAACAACCATAGTTGACTGTATTTATAACAAAGCCATACATTTTACTGTGTTACAACAAAAATAAAGAATGTGGTTGGTTATCCAACCATTGCAACTAGTAGGTGATGTGGCAATGCAAACTCATGTGTTTCTGTAATAAATTAATAATAAAAGTAATAGACGAACAAGAATGCCATGTCGTTCCCTTTGATTTTTGTGTTTTTATTTTGGCAGCTTACATATTTGTGATAAAGATGCAGAGTTTGGTCTGTTGGTACTCAAAGTTATTGGTTCTCAAATCGCTAAAACCAAGCCATTTTCTGAGCACTAGGGATGTCAAACTTAGAACCAAAGACCTCTAACTTATGATCAAGTAGTGCAATGATGGACCAATTGTTGAGAGTGGGTAATCTCTCCTTCACTTCGAGATTAGTTAGACCCAAGGGGGGATTCCCTAGAGGTATCCTTAATAGGATTAATCACAACTCAAGATGAACAAGCTGAAAATGCTGCAGTAGTACCCAATTGTACATTTGGTCACAAAGGTTTTCTCTAGACCAAAGACTAACCTACCACACATAAGACCTCATATTAAGCCAATGAGAAATCATTGCACAATTGCAAGATGCGGGTATGGAAAACATCACTCCTTAGGATAATGATTGCTATGACTCACTATAGATATTTCCTTGGTTGAATCAGTGAATCATGAGATGCATACAAATTAATGTCCTACTCCTAATCTACTAGTTAAAGATTTTATTCATTTTTAAGCTTATGGTGGATCATTACTTCTAGGGCTGGCGCCTAATTCAATGGGTTACAAAGTCGTAGCATACCATGAAAAACAACATATTGAAATCACAAAAGAATAAAAGTTGTCCATAGACATACACCACAAATAATGATATCATACTTTGTTATCTATCCCCAAATTGCAGAAATTCATATGTAATAGAGAAATGACCATTTCAAAGCATGTAATGACTTAGAATGTTTTGTTATATTCATCAAATACCCATTACATTCGTACTAGCAAATGTGGCAAGAGGGAACCTAAGCATAAAATCCCCCTAAAGATCTACAAATGGAGTTGTGGAGACATTCAAATATAGAAACCATTTACAATACAATGCCCTCCTTGTGATTTATAAAAGATGTTGCTCTAATGGCGTTTGGATTTGTAGGAATTGAAACCCTAGGAGTTCCTTAACACTTGCAATTGTGTGGAAAAGAGAAATGATTGACCCTTGTTCTAGCAAATGAATTGATATTATAGCATTTTGTTTGTTTGTTGTTTCCTTGAGGGAATTTGATTGAGAATTGGACATCATTAATGTGGCACAAGGAGTAAGTCGAAATCCAATGAAATTTGCGAGATGGATGGTTTAGATTAGGTGTGAGGACCATTGGCATTTGGAGCTCAACAATTGCATTAATGGCGGTATGGTTGCCCTCATCTTCCATCATTGATTTGCATGTGAATCTGTACCCTTAAGATATATGATGGCGTTTCAGGAAAGAATGAACTATTGGAGTAGTAGTAGGGTCAAATCTAGCCATTAATGGTGTCCTGGGAGGATCCAATGAATAGTTTGGGGAGAATGGAGGAAATGTGGAAGTTCAAAGCAAAACAAGATGTGAGAACATGACATGTAGGGTTTCTTTACTGGAGGTTGAAATTGGATGGGGGAATAGAGGTTTTAAAGTTGGTGAAACGAGCATGGGATACATTATGGAGAAATGTGGTGAAAAGATGTTGGATGGGATGTTCGGGTGGAGAATTGGATGTCTGGAAGTCAATTGGAACTCTGCATAGGAAGAAATGAGCAACAAAAGCATGTGGAACTTTTGTGTGAGTTCCATGCGGAAGTGGAATTACAACAGGACATTGAAATGAAGTCTAAAAGTCCACTTAAATTTTGCATGAAAGGAGATGAGGAAAATTGGGGAAACCATGCAGAATTGGATGAAGTGGAAGAAATGTAAGAGAAAAGAAAGAAGTCCAATTGCACTCTAAAAGTCCACAATGGGAAAGAGATGGGAGATTGTGGGGATGCAGGAAAGGGAGAGAGGTTTGGACATGGGGATAGGAAAGGGAAGTCCAAACCACCATTGGGATTCCACAAATATAAAAAGGAAATGGGGAACATGTGAGGAAACCTTGCGGAAGTAGATAGGAGGATAGGGTGAGATACAAATGTTTGGAGGAATGTTGAATTCCTGCAAAATGAGGAAATGAAGGAAAACAAAAGGAAGAAGGGGACCCAATAATTCTTATGAGGATTTTATGTAGGATTGGACACTAGAATTCGATGTTGAACTAGCAGGAAATATCCAAATGCCCACTAAAAATCCACAACTTCACATAAGTACCAAAAAATGACAAAAAAAAATTCCAAACTTAGAAATTTCTTGAATTTTGGCAACTTGCAACATACGAAGGATGATGAGGAACAATATATATGTAATTTTGACCAAAGGGGACCCATTCAAAGTCTTTCCAGATTTGGCTATAAGTAATGGGAAAAATGAAGTCTAGATGCACAAAGGGGATGGGACTTAAGCAAATTTAGGTATGCAAAATTGGACGCTAGCACTATTTTCTTACCAATCATTAGGATTGGTTAATTATTTGGAGCCCAGGGGTGATTTGGGGGATGATGCACCACATGAGGGGTTAATGTGTTATGAGGGGAAATGCTTTGTATTGCTTCACGAATGAAACTAATCAGAGTTCTCAGACAATGCATAAATGAACATGTTGGCGTAATACTTAACACCTCTGAGTGCAAATTGGTATGGACAGCTATGCACACTGCGTAATGAGTGCTCTTCAAATGTAGAAACCCTAAGTTTCCCCTAATCCTGAATCTGAAAGTTTTCTGATGTTTTTCTGAAGTTTTGGTTTTTTGACGTTTTTGAACAATAAATGAAGAGTACGATTTTGCATGGATTGAATAATAAACTCAAATAAAATCAAATAGTTGCTATAAGAAGCTAATAGCTAATCGAATGAGTAACCAGTAAGTTTTATTGAACTCTCCAAATCATTACTATACTGGATCTTGACATGCATATAAAGAAAACAATGGATTTGCAATATTTCAATGAACCTGATTTCAGCCGCTCCAGGAAAGAATGAATTCAGTACGGCCATATAAATGTGTGTTTCCCTTTTTGTCAGAAGTTGCAAGAAGATCCCAGATGCCTGGACGCCCCTCCACTGTGCAGATGAATGATCAAAAGAATGGAGATTTCCTCTGTGAGAGAGTACGGCTTAGAGAAGGTGCTGCCCTGCTGTGCAAAGTACGGCTGACAGCAGCAAATAATCAAATGAGGTACGGCCCCCTCTGTTCCTCCTGTCTGGCAACCTCAGATCACTTCTTATACCCTAGCGCCACCAAGGATGCAAACTGGTAATCAAAATGATAGGCGTTTCCCTGAAGATCACAAACTCGCCTCCTTTCATGCAAGTACGGCCCTGTCAGAAATGTACGGCCTGATATTACACAGCAGCAATAAATATTTTGTACGGCCCTCTGAAGATTCCTTGAATATGATGAATATAGGCGCCTCACTACTGCAGACTCTTCTGGATGAAGAAACTTGTCTGAAACCCTGATGAAATAAATCTCTGTGAACTCTGTAATTTCTTCTGGATGAAGAAATCTCACAACTGGCAGTAAATCGGGTGATATCTCACACCCTCTGAACTGATTCACTGGAGATGGCTCGTTCTCCAAGAATTTCGAACACAAACCCTAAGGTCTCCGTGCTCAGACAAAACTGATCAATTTTCAATTCTCAAAAGTCATAATGGCTCTATTCCCAAGGCAAAACCTCTTTATTGCACAAAAGTGCGATTTCCTTAATAATAGGGAATTTTAAAATATTTCAACTTTTAATTCTTTTAATTGCAATAGTCTCAGCCAAATATTAAATTATAAATTTAATATGTGAAATGGCCCCCTTTCCTGATGTTGGGCGCCCCCTTTATGAGAATCACTTAAGTTATAATTAAAAATTATAACTTTATATTATAATCATTAAATAATTAATATTTAATTAATGCAATTAAATATTAATATTTCTCCCGTTACTCATCCGATAACTGATCCGTCAGAAGCTGACGAACTCTGAAGTAATCCTGAACGCTGCTACGCCATACTGCTAAAAATAGCAGGGGTCCCACGCTGACTGCCAGGAACTGCTAAAAATAGCAATTCTGCAAGAAACGTCCGAATGAGCCCGAACGAAAGCCAATTGATCAAAACTGCCAATCTGACGCTGAGCCAAGCTCCCAAACGACCCTCTAACCACTCTGTCAGCCTACGAGGGTCTCCTGATAGGCCAATCTTACGATCTCTGATGCTCGCCAAAAAATGGGGACATGACAGTCCGCCCTCCCTAAAATTGCTTGACCCCAAGCAATCTCTACTGCAAGGAAAACTCCGATCCTCGGAAGGCCCAAAAGAAAACTGTGAAATGTCCCATACATCACGATCTGTCTCCTGTAGCATCATCAAAAACTCAACTGCGCAATCAATACCTGGATCCCAAACCCAGCGTAAAAGTCTGTCGTGACGGTCCTCCTCAGGCTGCCACTGCGCTCTACTGCCTCCAACTTCACCATGCTGAGAATAGTGAAGTAACTCAATGGGACCCACCCCATACTCTGTGTCAAAGCTGTCGCCACCGGGATCCCAATACAATATGAATCCACATCCATCTGTCATGCAGAGATAAACACTTCTAAAAGCATCTACTATCCTGAATCTCTCCCTGTCTTCTGCTAAATACTCATGGATGTGATAACTGCCCAAACCATCATGCCAACTAATACCATAGTCGCCCTGTAACCATGTACCTATATGAAACTGCGACATAGAAGTATCAAGCCCTGTCAAATACATATCGGCATGATGTAAAACGGACTGCTGTCCCTGCAAGTAATACCCCGCAAACTGCTGAGTCAAGCACCTGCATCCGCTAATCCCATCTTGTGAAGATGGTAACTCTGCACACAATAATGAATTACTCTCCTCAACTGTACCGAGAGAATCACCCTGTGCACAAGTATGGTGCATCGAATACGAATCATGTACAGGTGGATCAAAGGAAAAACCGTAAGCACTCCTCACCGTGTACACCTCATTGAACTCCTCTGTGAGTCTGGTTTGGAATTGCGATGCACTAGAACAATCCCAAACACTACGATCATCACCCAACCTGGAACTAGTATCAAGAGTACGATCAACGTCCAACTCGAAGAGTGGGTTATCATAGATCGAACCACCATCAAATTCAAACAATGGATTATTCACAAACTGCACAATCACTCCACACTGATCTGAATCATCCATCTCTGAATCGCTGGAATAATAAATTGAATTGTACTCCTGACTAGGCTCAACCAGCTGCCGATCATAGTCAACTGCATCCGATGAAAAGACTGATTTGCTTCCAGGAGAGGGAAACAAATCATCACAAGTACCAATCTCCCAACTGGATGAGACTCTGAATATCTGCTGTGAAGATGGACAAGTATCGAGGGTTGTCACACAACTCTCCAGTGTATCAACAACCAAGTCACAGGAACTATCACTGAACTGTCCTGCATCACCTATCACAGAACTAATGTCGAGAGGACCTGGTGCAACGCGTGGCTCACTGCAACTCTCCTCTGGTGTACTCATCCTATCTGTATCAACTGCACCTGTGACTGTGATGGATGTAACCACATCCTCAACATCTCCCTCACTACTATGAACCATGGGTGTATACTCCTCACCAACCGCTGCCGTGGAAAACTGAACTATATCCAAAGGTGGTGAAGATTGTGCTAAACTCAACGCCACGGTAAACCTCTCAATCTGTAACTGTGACTCTCGAAGAGCCAACTGGGTGCTATGCAATGAGTCCCTAGTCACCTCCAGCTCATGAGTGAGCTCACCAATCTGTTCTCCTTTTCCCTGCAATGCATCATAACAAGTGCAATCCCACTCGAGAAGGAAATCCCTGTCAGCAAGGAGTTTGAGGTAGTTTTGTTTCATCGTTCCAATTGCTTCTCGGAGTGCCTGTATCACTGCAAGGGAAAAACCACTATCGCTGAGCCCATCTGTCAAAGGAGGACCCCAACCATAGGTAGTCAACATCTGACGTGCAACGTCAAAATACTCAAGGGCGGTGGCAATCATATTGTCATTCACTTGTAGTTGCCCAACCAAATGATGAGGATTCTGAAGCTTACGACCCCCATACAAGATTTCCGGTTCACCATATGCACTATGATATGACGCTGATCCGTCATCGCTCACCGCATGATAAGCAGCATCATGTGTGCTTTCATCCATGCACACCTCAGCATTTAAGTTACTGCTGCTCGGTACCTCAAAGGATGGCTCAACTGGTACGGTAGAAGTTGCTGGTCTGACAGTATCTTCACACGCTTCTACGCCAACAGTGACTGTATGCCCATCCAAAGCACGATCCTGGGATCCCATATCAACATATGAATCCTCTAGCTGGTTTTCAAAGGTCTGATCCGGAAAATCAGACTCACCATGATATAAATTATCTACACCAATTGCATCTGTAGTACCCAACTCTTGAGTCTCTTCACGTGACAACTCAATAGGGTTACTTTGCATCTCTGAAACAGCTGTTGGCTCATGCTCACGCGAAGTTTTACCATCGCTGTCATAAAAATCAGAAGTAGCCTCCATGGTAGAAATTTCTTGGGCCACCTCTTGCAAGGACGATGTAGGTAAATCATTACCCAAGGCTGTGCTAGTGTGTTCTCGAATTAAATCAGCACTTCTATCAAATTCATCACATAAATCTCTGCCCTCTTCATAGGAGACTGAAGATATCAAATCATCATGACGAAATATTGTATCATACCTAGGTGTAGATTCTCGATCCCTTTCAGGTGTAAACAGCTCGTGAGCTATGGTGAGATATTTCTTCCTTGCCAACTCTGTCTTATGGCAAAGACTCGGGTGCACATCCACGTAACTCATGAAAGGAAGTTTTGTTTTAATCTTCTGAGGTAGAATGCTATACTCCTGGAACATGCTAACCACTTCTCTTTCGGTGTTTTGTGGTGTTCTGTCAATCGAGATCCTTCCGCTGATCTCAGGTGATTCTAACTGCCACCTGTCGTTCGCTGTCCTAAAGGTACCAACGAACAAACCCTCATGCTGTTCACCTGTTATAACCTCATCGGGCTCCTGTCTCGTGAAAGTGGGCCTAGTAGGCCTATCTGCTGTCCGTGGCACTGTCCTAGGAGCTCTCCGTGAACCTGCAACACTCCTGTCATCGTCACGATGTGGTGACGGTCTCCTCGGAGTATCCAGTCTCTGAAGTGCAACTGCCAACTGCTGTAATACACCATTTGACTGCCGTTGACCTGCATGAAGATCTCTGAGTGCATGCAAGACCTCTGCACGGCCCTGACCTCTGTTACTATGAAGAAATTCTGTTCTAACATTATCTGTTCTATCAGTCCTGTAATTCCTGTCAGTTCTGTCAGCCATGTTTCCCGGCTGCCAGATCGAACCCTGTTGCTTGTCAACCAAAGCTCGCCTGGATGAATAATACCTGATAAAAACCCAAACTGTTCCGGCTGCAGAAGATGGCTAAACCCTCAGGATGGCAGGATTTAGCTCTGATACCACTGTAGAAACCCTAAGTTTCCCCTAATCCTGAATCTGAAAGTTTTCTGATGTTTTTCTGAAGTTTTGGTTTTTTGACGTTTTTGAACAATAAATGAAGAGTACGATTTTGCATGGATTGAATAATAAACTCAAATAAAATCAAATAGTTGCTATAAGAAGCTAATAGCTAATCGAATGAGTAACCAGTAAGTTTTATTGAACTCTCCAAATCATTACAATACTGGATCTTGACATGCATATAAAGAAAACAATGGATTTGCAATATTTCAATGAACCTGATTTCAGCCGCTCCAGGAAAGAATGAATTCAGTACGGCCATATAAATGTGTGTTTCCCTTTTGTCAGAAGTTGCAAGAAGATCCCAGATGCCTGGACGCCCCTCCACTGTGCAGATGAATGATCAAAAGAATGGAGATTTCCTCTGTGAGAGAGTACGGCTTAGAGAAGGTGCTGCCCTGCTGTGCAAAGTACGGCTGACAGCAGCAAATAATCAAATGAGGTACGGCCCCCTCTGTTCCTCCTGTCTGGCAACCTCAGATCACTTCTTATACCCTAGCGCCACCAAGGATGCAAACTGGTAATCAAAATGATAGGCGTTTCCCTGAAGATCACAAACTCGCCTCCTTTCATGCAAGTACGGCCCTGTCAGAAATGTACGGCCTGATATTACACAGCAGCAATAAATATTTTGTACGGCCCTCTGAAGATTCCTTGAATATGATGAATATAGGCGCCTCACTACTGCAGACTCTTCTGGATGAAGAAACTTGTCTGAAACCCTGATGAAATAAATCTCTGTGAACTCTGTAATTTCTTCTGGATGAAGAAATCTCACAACTGGCAGTAAATCGGGTGATATCTCACACCCTCTGAACTGATTCACTGGAGATGGCTCGTTCTCCAAGAATTTCGAACACAAACCCTAAGGTCTCCGTGCTCAGACAAAACTGATCAATTTTCAATTCTCAAAAGTCATAATGGCTCTATTCCCAAGGCAAAACCTCTTTATTGCACAAAAGTGCGATTTCCTTAATAATAGGGAATTTTAAAATATTTCAACTTTTAATTCTTTTAATTGCAATAGTCTCAGCCAAATATTAAATTATAAATTTAATATGTGAAATGGCCCCCTTTCCTGATGTTGGGCGCCCCCTTTATGAGAATCACTTAAGTTATAATTAAAAATTATAACTTTATATTATAATCATTAAATAATTAATATTTAATTAATGCAATTAAATATTAATATTTCTCCCGTTACTCATCCGATAACTGATCCGTCAGAAGCTGACGAACTCTGAAGTAATCCTGAACGCTGCTACGCCATACTGCTAAAAATAGCAGGGATCCCACGCTGACTGCCAGGAACTGCTAAAAATAGCAATTCTGCAAGAAACGTCCGAATGAGCCCGAACGAAAGCCAATTGATCAAAACTGTCAATCTGACGCTGAGCCAAGCTCCCAAACGACCCTCTAACCACTCTGTCAGCCTACGAGGGTCTCCTGATAGGCCAATCTTACGATCTCTGATGCTCGCCAAAAAAATGGGGACATGACATCAAATTAGGAGGGGAAGCTCCCTCGTTGTGCGGACAAAATGCTTGAAAAAGTAAACTAAACTAATTCCTATCTTTTTGTCTCAATTGAAAGAGGCACAAGGTTTGCGAGAAACTTCAAACGTTGCAGCCAAGGATTTTCTGGTTTCGCAAATCTTAACTACAACTCAAAACTAACTAGCTTATACTATCCAATCCCCTCAAGAAATCAGAGCATGAGGAAATGGAGTGGGAATGATTTATATGATAAATTGGGTATAGCTTCACAACATGAAGGCAAGGTGGGCGCAACTATTTGCTCTTCTAAATAGGCTTATTAGAAACAAAACAAAGAATAGCCAACTAGGATAGTAAATTGCATAGACGAAACACGCATACAATCCACGATCAAACTAGCCACTATATTTAACTAAGATGAGCATTCACCATAATAACAGCATGAAACCCGAGTGGCATAACAATTCATCATCATAATAAATACTTGTGAACAAATACAGAATAAGCAATATTACAGGCAAGGTAGGCATAACATATATTACTTTCTCGTGCAAAAGTTATTTACAAATGAGTGAAAAGCTCTTATTTATAGACATCAAAGGTGTAGGGAACCCTAAAATCACCTTGAGTCAACTACAGTCTAGCAAGCATGCAAGATTTTATTGCTAAACCCTAATAAAGGAAACTATACAGTTAACTGGAAAGCTACCGTCAGTTAATCGAAACATCTAATCTAAATGGACAATGTGCAAGCATGCACGTCCTTATTGAAAGCAAGTTAACTGGAAAACTACCATCAGTTAATGAAAACCCTAAATGAAAACTCCAACTGTACATAGATGTTTCCAAGACAGACATGCACGAGATGTGTAACAATGAGTTAACTCAGAAAGAAGCATCGAGTTAATTGCTGTGTCTTATGTCTATCCTGAAAGGTGGAACCTAAAGTCTACTAGCCGTGATCTCGAGCAACTAACCCCTCCACGAGGTTGTTGACTGCATCACCATTTGAAGGTCGTCACATGTCTCAATTGTCAATTCACTACGTATCAGCAACTCAAGCAACCCTAGAAATCTTTGCACACTTAAACTGGCATTTCACTTGACAAGTAACTCCGATGGCTCCGTAACTGAAGTGATGGCCACTATTTCTTCTACAGCTTTATGTCTCTGACGCTTCTCATGTTTTTCACGCTTTTTCAATGGAAAAGTGTTGCATGATGAAACTATGAACCTTCTGATTGTGAGAAATGCAAACTAACTTGCCGCATATGCAGAATTCCAATGGTATCAACCTGTTGGAGTGAAAATGACACTGAGAGGGGGGGGGGGGTGAATCAGTGTCTAAACAGATTTAAACAATTTGCATAAAATTAAACCATAGCTCAGATTTGATCTCAATATTAAAATGATTAATGCATTCATAAGTTGAATGTAATCATTCAGAAATAGAATTGAGAAATGTAATAACCAACCAATGAATCAAAGCAGTAACAACTCAGTAAAGCAGTGAGATCACAAAAGTACAAAGAGACACAAGATTTTGCTGAGTGGAAAACCCTCCTGGGGTATAAAAATCACTCCCGAAATGCCTTGCAGGTTTAATCTTTTAATCAATTGTTCACAATGCCTTATAGGCTAATTTTTGAGCACCCACTCAAGGAGCACCAACCCCTCGTTTAGAGATATCAATCTTAAGGAGCGCCAACCCCTCAAATTCTATTTCTAAACAATAATAATATCTTAGAGGATCTCTCTGTTTTCAGTTAAGCTCATCTAACTCAGTTTTCTCGTCTACCTAATACCCTAAGAATCCAAATATTGAACTCTTAAAATATTACATAGAGAAGAATTACAATACATCTCTGCATCTTTGTTTTTCAGATTTTTACTACAGAGTTTTTCAATACATTTCTTGATACAGCCAAAGAACAATGTTTCAGAATTACAACCAGAAGACTCATAGTGTTTACAACACTGGTTTTTATACAATTTTTTCAAGTATGTCTGTTAGAAGAATCTTCAAAGTAATTTGAGGTCAAAGGAGAGCTGAAACCTCCTTTCTAAATTCAGGAAAAAGATGCCAGAGAATAAATATCTGCCAGAGTAACGCCTATGCAATAGGCTGTAAAAACTTTGACAAGTTATATCAATGCTTTGACAAGAGTAACTCAAGAAACTTTATCAAATTTGCATTTGCATTAACAAAAGCCCTAATCAAATGCAATTAATCTGAAGATGGACATCATTTTGAAGCTATTTTTAGATAACCCAAATGCTTAAACGTTTATTTCTGAATACCCACATTCTCAAATTTTTATTTCTGAAAACCCATGAGCTGTTCCAGCTGTAACTTCAATGAATAATTTCTGACAGTCAAAAAATTGCTAATACTTGCTGATTTGCACTTGAAAAGACTAGAAACTTATCATTTTCTGAGAGCAGCCATTTAAAGACAAAGGAGTTACCTGATAAAGATGAGAGTAACTGAAAAATGCGACCATAAGAGAAGCATTTACCAACCAGTAAGTAGAGCCATCGAATCTCTTTCATTCTTCGTGCTTCTGACCATTCAGACTAAGCAACCAAACTGAATTTCCTTCCTAATACAGCCGTTACAGCCAGCAGATTAAAGAATAATAACTGATATATCCATTCATGGAGGCGGCCAGGCTAGGGTTCCATACCCAGCCAAAAGATAACAAAAAGAAAAACGCATTCTGCCCTAAACTCTTCAAAAAGTCAAAGTAATCAATGACTTTGATAAAATGTAATAAGATTTGAAGTCCAAATTCAAAAAACATAATGATAAACAACTCAGAAAATTATTGAGTATGCTGTCCCAAAGATGCCGACCACTTCATTATCTCTTAACCATGCTATCAACTCATGAAAAAAATAATAATCAAGCTGAGCCAAAGTGAAATACATTTGATATTTGCAAAGTGGAACCCATTAGGGTTAGGTCGGATGCCAAACTTGAAGTCTTTTCTACCAAGTTGACTAGTATATAACCATCAAGTGAAGTATTCAAAATGTTGACAAAAAAATCGCTCCAAGTGACTTTTGAATGAATCAATGATTCTTATAAGGCCGACACAAATAAAATGATGAATCAAGTCAGAGCCATGTCCCTTTTGAATGACCTTTAAAGTAATGCAAATAATCATTATGCTTGAGTTAAAAATAGGGCTTTAAACAAAAACATTCACCAAGGTATGTCTACCAAATAATGCCCAAAACTGATCATTAGTAGAATTGCCATAAGTATGACTAATATGAACCAAATATGTGCCATGATCATCAATAAAATACCAACTCAAATACTACTGAGCCACCCATGAATAAATATACCTGAATGAGCGAAGACCAAGATCATAAAACTGAAACTGAATGTAACCCAAAGCCATAAAACTGTCCACTGTCCACTGATAGCCAAAACATGAAATAGACCAAGAACAAGCCAGAACAGAGCCATATTATCAATTTTGTCATCAAATCTAGACCATGATCATCTGAAAGGGATTTTGTCATCAAGGACAAACTATTTGACACAACTGAGATCCAACACAACCCTCTAAACCGGCCTTGGAAGACAATCAGCTATACGAGGCATGAAACCATGTGAACTTGAGTGACTACGCCTGCCAACTCTCTAGATGCGCTTGATACAAATCGATGTCAGCTTTTCTGATGAAATCATGAATTAAGACTGATTTGGTCTTGAATCCAGTCTACATGAATTGTATTCTGAAAAACTCGCCTGTTGACTGTAAACACAACTATGTTCTGACAACTTTCTCCGGAAAGTTAAAATGATGCCTGATGAGGCTAAAAATACCCTGTCGGGGGGCAATTTTCACCAAAAATTCTGAGATGTGGGTTTTGTGCAGAAAATTATTCTAAGCAAACCCACAATGTCAGAATTGCGAAAAAATGCCATTTAGCTTGACATGCAAAACTTTTCTGAAAAAAGCAATTGGTGGCAACAGGGGCTGCGGGGGGCAATTTTTCTGAGAAAATATGAAATATGGGTTTTGTCCAGAAAATGATTCTAAGACAACCCAAAATGTCAGATATGCAAAAAAATGACTTTTACTCTACCATGCAAAGGAATTTCAGTTGAGAAAATCAAAGCTTTGAGAATTGAAGCTCTAGAACAAATTTTCCTGAAAAATTCTAACACATGGGTTTTGTAGAGGAAGCCGCACACAACCAACCCAGATAATCAGATTTGTC
Source organism: Sequoia sempervirens (assembly GCA_007258455.2). NCBI lineage: Eukaryota > Viridiplantae > Streptophyta > Pinopsida > Cupressales > Cupressaceae > Sequoia > Sequoia sempervirens. The sequence goes on from VDFB02241120.1 coordinate 87,212, forward strand.
AAAAGTCGCCGAATCTTGGACAGGCGAAGAAAACCTAAGACGAGAAATGGAAGAAATTAAGACAAAAGATAGAAGTTTCAAGTTTTAGCTTTTGCCAAAATCGCCATCTTGTCTTCAAGTTTTGTGATTATACCGGACTTGTACTTGCAAGGAAATCCGAAAACAATCTCTGTAGTGCCTTCGAATGTTGACTGCTAAAGAATTTGCTCACTCAAATGAGAAAATTCGCTTGCTCTTCAATTTGTGTGAGAGAAAAATGGACGCCATCTTGAACAAATAGAAGAATTCTTTGCTTAATGGCGCCACTGCAAGAATAGAAACCCTGATTTCAAAAGAAATCTTCTGATTGAACCCCTCTTAGTTCAACTGCCATTGACTCGGAGTCCCGAAAAATTAATAATATTAAAATATTCAGTTCTCCCTTACATGCGAATTTGCATTTTAACATCAAAAAGGGCGCCAATATTAGAATATTGAAGAAAATCGCCCATTAATGCTTGCATGCAAAAAAAGCTGAAATTTAATATTATTTTAATAAGTTAACTGAAATCTCTGCATCCAGGTGCGCTCAGAAAAATTCACTGATTCTGAAAAGTCCAAATTTGACTCTCCAGGCGTCCCTTAGCAACAGTTATGAGATTTTTCGCTAACTTCCTATTTTATAGCTCACTGAAAAGTTATAGTTGCCCCTGATCAACTCTGATTTCTGGACAACTGAGTGAGGCTATGACTGGGCTGAGATATTCATCGTGAAGCCTGCAGAGCAAGGATGAAATGTCTGCTGGGAGCTGCAACTGCTAAAATCAATGTTTGACACCTTAAAAAATTAGGCGCCTTAGATTAAATGGATGCAAGATCTCCAGACTTGGCCATTTTGATCTGCCATTTGACGCTTCAAACTACCGCTGCCGGTGAACGATGAATCCCACTGACTACATGATAGGTTCATTGCGTGACTGGAAGAATTCCGCATCTAACGACTGTAAGGCATCTGAAAGCTGCATTAGGAACCCCAAAAGCAAGGGCGCCCCTAGCCTGTGAAGGCACAATCACTAATTTGACAAAAGTGCAACTTTCATTCGGATGCCATACTTTGATTCCTGACACCGGGAGCTGGGGTGCTTCGATTCGCGCACCGTCAATCTCTCTGCGTAGCTAGAACAACTTACAAGAGATGTCTCTGGAGGTGACGAATTAAGAAAATTGCTTCTAAGACCTCAAAAAGAAGAGCGACTTTTCCAAGGGGATGTGTATTTTCCATACTTAGTCATTTTCTGGCTATCTTCACTCTTCAGCATTCTACACTGACCCTTCACGTACGAGCATTTGCCAAATCCCAGAGGCTGATGGCTGGACTCGTTGGATAGCTGGAGTAATTCCGCACAAGTCTCGTGAAGATTGTGACTGCTAAAAACCCATCTGATAGGCCTAAAGGTTGGGCGCCCCTGGCCTATAGAGGTACAGGTGTGTATTTCTATATTTTTCCACCCTCTGATTTACGTGCACGGTAGAACCTCTGTCATGATCACTCAGCATGTCGGATCATCTCACAAACTGGTGCATTGCAGAGCTGAACTGAGTTAGAAAAGATTCCCCGGAAACAGAATTTGCAAATTCATCCATCTGAGGGGTCAAATTCAAGGCGCCCCTAGGCTACAGGGGCACAAAAACTGAATTTTAATAGTCCTCTGTGACATGCAACTTCCTCGTACCTTCCGCTTTTGACTTCAATTGCCGGAGTTCTGTACTTCGGATGACCTCACTTGATAGCTCGCCGGAAAGCTGGACTAATTCTGAAGAGACTGAACATATTTGCAAGCACATGCAACTAAATGTGAGTCTTCAAAAAGAAGGGCACTCCTGGGCTACAGGGCGCATATTTACTTTCTGCAAAATGTCTTCATCTGTTTCTGCCTCCGTAAACACTGTTATGGCCACTGAATTGACCTTGTAGGAGTATAATTTTGTTGTGAAACACTTCTCCATCATAACATGTCTTGCTTTGAGTCCCAGGTTCAGGTTCTGACCTCCAATACTGACCAATTGCTGCTAATGACTATCATGACACTGACCAAAGTCCATACTTGATTTGCCCAAAAACTGTATTTTGACATCATTTTAACAAGGTTTAGACTCTTTTAAGCAAAATGCCTTAATGAAGCAAAAAATTTGGTTTGGGTACAACAGAACATAGCAAAAAAAGAAATCACAAGAACAACATATTAGAATTGTAATGGTAGATAACACCAATTTATAAATCTCTAAGTTCTATATAGTGTCTGAACTTTATATTGCTTTGTATTGCTTCAAGAATGAAACTAATAAGAGTTCTAGGACAATGCATAAATGAAAATAGAAAAAAAGAAATTACAAGAACAACATATGGCACCAACATTGTCTTCACACCAACCATTAAGATTGGTTAAGTATTTGGACCCTAGGGGTGATTTGGGGGACAGTGCACCACATGAGGGTTTAATGTGTTATGAGTGGAAATGGCTTGTTTTTCTTCAAGAATGAAACTAATCATAGTTCTAGGACAATCCATAAATGAACATAATAAAAAAGAAATCACAAGAACAACATATTGAATTGTAATGGTAGATAACACCAATTTATATATCTCTAAGTTCTATATAATATTTGATAGGTTGTATGTAAGGCCTAAACCAAAAATGGAAACTAATTATAAAAAGTAGAGCCTAGTCAAAGACTTGTTGAGGACCACAATAAATAACTATATAACTATGCTGCATATTTATACGAGTCTAGGAGGAGCAAGTGAGGTTGGCCGGATACAAGAAGAGTAACTATTCTTCTTCAGTCAATTGATAATTAACTTTTGTCATTTTCCGTTAGTATCTTGGCATGATTGTCCAAGTCTGTGCTAGTACTTTGGCATAAGTGGAGAAACAATAACAAAGCCAATAGTGTAAAACATATGGGATTTGGTAAATGTCAAGATGGTGGACCACAATCAAACTCCTACATCATCTAGGATTAGTCAAACCTCCTTAAGAAGCAATGGACCCCTTTGTGGCAAGTTAAGGAAACAAGTGCAAAATAAGTGCAACTTATTCCATGGTATGTTGCTTCCCGTGGTGAGGTATTTGAATGTTTTTGATGATCTTGTAGCTTGTGATTGCGTAAACATGCATATGGACCAAAGTGTTCTTTTACAGCTCATAGAAATTATACAAATAGGTATAACAACATAATTACAACAATATGCATAAAATACAAATAACAGCTATATGTTTCTATAAATTGATATATAATTGTTGTAGCTTGACAATTTTATAAAGTGGAATGGTTCACCTATACATATAGTAATCTTCAAAGGTTGCAACATTTGATGATACCTTTTCAATTCACATTCCTATACACACACATCAAGATGCAAGGGACCTTGATAAGTACTGCCCTGTTTTTTCCTTAAAGATTCATTAAGATAGAGATCTTGATAGGATCTCCTGATTGAATAAGAATCATTTGGAAAATAAGAGTGTGTTAGCATTCTAATTTGCACCTTTTGGTGCAACACAAAATAGGACAGCATGTGAGGATAAATGTCTCTTCAAAGCGGAAGGGGAAGCTCCCTGTGACAGAAAATAAAATGAAAACCCTAGAAAGTGGAAGGGGAAGCTCCCTGTGACAGAAAATAAAATGAAAACCCTAGAAACTAAGGACACATCCTCTAGCTTTTTACAATATATACAATTTAACTCTTGGAATTTTTGAACATACATTGCAAAAAGAAACAAAGTAATTGCCTATCTTTTAGTTCTTGGGCAAGAGGGGAAGGCTTATCAGCACATCTGCTCATGATGAGAGATTTTTATGTCTTTTTACTTAAAGAAAACAATCTATAGGAGCTAATGGATGCTCATTGTTTTTGGCTAAAAGCAAATACCAAAAATTATGAGTACAACACATGGATTGAATTGATTTGATAAAAAAAACACAATTTGATAAAAGAAATTAAGGCATTGATTACAAAGCCACAGTCACCAGCTTCATAAAGCCATGAAATGCAAAGCTTGCAATTTCAACAAAGCAATTCTATCTTCCTAAACATGCATACACAAGATCTATCTTAAGACTTTTGAAGAGTAATTTTAGTAGCAAAGTAAGCATATCAAATTCTATTCCAAATCTAAGTGCAAGTGGCACTTATTTGTAAGCATTTACAAAGTTTGCATGAGAAATAATAGAAAAAACTAACTAGAACTTTTATGCTATTAATAGTTTGCTTGTGCACAAAGTGATCTTATTAGATAATTTAGTCCACAAATTCCAAACCCTAAATTAGAAAAACCTCAGATTTTTTATAAGGATACCTATCAATTAAAAATAATAGACCTTCTAGAAATTTGTCTAAAATTAGCTGATCCAAAAAAAGTGGTCTAAAAATAGATTTCCCAAAATATGATTATCTCCTCAGAATAGTGATGCCCTAAAATTAGTGCAGGCTATAAATAGCTTGAGCTAAAAATAACCAATCTGACAAGTAGCTCCTGGCAGTGATTCTGATACAATTGTGCTGCTTTGCCTTTGACCATGGCGAGTCCTTTGAAGAAATCCTAAAGTTTTGAAGATCAATTTTGGTGCCCTAAATTTGAAAAAGCATTTCCTTCTGCTGACTTTTACACCAAACCCTAACTGAAATTTGCAAGCACTTTGAAACCCTAAAGTGTATGAAAATGATTACGAAATTCTGTGAATCTGCAATATGACTGCTGTTGCCTTCACTCTTTGATGAAACTTGCCACATAAACCCTTGTTTCATGTCTGAAAAATCAACAACCAAAGACAAAAAGCGCTCAAATTTGCTGTAGGTGTTGGGGAAAAATGCTGATCCTAAATCTGTCAAGAAAGTTGAAAAAATTGCTATCAACAGTTGCCAAAACTTCATGGAAATTGCTGAAAACAAGTCCTTAAATACCCTTAAAAAAGTTGAAACCATAGCACTTGAGTAGAGTGTAATGTCCCCTTCTCAACAGTAAGCAATGTAGTGGCCTGTCAGCCTATTTCATAGGCCCGTAGGCTCGTTGGAGGTAAAATTAGGGTTTCTAGTTGTTTGGAGGTTTTTGGCATTTTTAGGGGTTTGCATGTTGGAGTTTTGGATTTTGGTTTGCAGATTCTTTTTGGGTTTTCAAAGAGCTTTGCAGTGATATGACATGTAAATGCAATGGGAAAATTTTCTGAAATTACTATTTTTAGTAAGTTCTATTTCTGGCAGTGCTCGGGTTGGCAACAATTCAGTGTGCTTTTCTATTTCTGGCCAGGCAATGAGTATATTTGGTTTTGGCTTTTTGAGGTGCATTTTGGAGAAAGAATTATTTTAAGTCATTAATGTTATATTTTCATATTGGCCCCCTTGGCCTAGCGTCATGACTCGGTTGTTTTAAAATGTGGCCTTTGAGGGTGGACGCGTCATTAAGAGGTAATTTTAATATTTCTAAGGTTGATATTCCTCTCTTGGGATCTAGATGCCAAAATGAAGGAAGGAAAAGTGATTTAAAAATTAAAATATTTTCAAGATGATTGGGGCATTCCTTTTGGAGGGAAATTATGGAATTTGAAGAGTCACCTCAAATCTCTATTTAAGTAGGCCTTTGCTCATTCATTTGGTATCCATTGTTTATCATATCGAATTGCCACCGAATTGGTTTTAGGCTTATGGCTTCGAGGAATGCATACCTCCTAGCAAGGATTTAGTTTCGTATTTGAAAGACAACACCTAGCTGAATTGAGATTGCTTCTCATCCAGAGATTGCAGATTGAGCATAATTGTTGGAGTTTTTGGTGATAATTTCACTTTTGTGTTTGCTGGTTTGAATAAGGCTGAAGCAAGTTTTTATTCGCAAATCATTGTGTGATTTTTTATTCATTCTGGGTATTTGTGCATTCCATTTCTATGCTATAGGCGTCCCTTATTGCAGATTTTTAGATTTTATCTTGGAGCACTTGATTTTCTAGAGAGGTCGCCCTTCTCCTTGGGCCGTACCTTCTCTCTAGCATGGTATTGGGAGTTGTTCCCTTCATTTAGTGATTGATTTGCATTGCTTATCTATTGCTGGTTGGATGCCTTGCTTCTAGTGAATGTTAGCTTTCAGTTTTGGGCGATTTGGTGAAGTTTTGAAGTAGTTATGAACATTTGGGTGATTGTATAGCTTGCTGGTCTGAATTACAGTTTGCTGGTTTCTTATATCAGACCTGATTATTCCTGTCTTATGCTCTATTTCTTTGATGTTCCAATTCATAATTGTAATAAGGAGTGTTGTGAGATCTTTGTATGGAAGTTGGAGCAAGTTTTCATTGAAAAAAATCATTGTAAAGGCACATTGTAATAGCTGGTTTCAGTAGTACTGAATCAGCCTCTTTATCTTCAGCATATTTGGTTTTGTATCTCATACTCTCGCTGAATAAGTGGTCGAGTTCTCTTTATTTCAATTTGCTTACTCTCGTTGAATAAGTGGTCGAGTACTTTAATTAATAATTGTAATAATTTCCGCTCTACCACTTTACTGCCTGCATTATATTTCCAGCACTTTTACTTTCAGTAATGTAATTTCAGTTTCAGTTATTTGCTAATGATCCCCTTGCACCGAATGCTTTCACCTTGCCCACATCGGGATCTTGGTGATCAGATAAGTGGAGGGTTCCCATTCAGCTGTTTTGGATTATTGGGCTAACCTTAATGGGTGCATTGTTGTGTGGAAAATTTCAAAAACAAACTAAGGGGGATATTTTATAGAGAGAAGCATTTCCTGACAGGCACCCTATGCAATGACTGAAAATTTGTTTTTTATTGATTGAAAGCTCAACCTGCTGGAAACCCTAGACACTTGTGTATGAAAGGGATGTTAGATGTTGAAAGCTTGCTTTACCTTTGCCAACAGATGATAAATTGCTGTTAACACTTTATTCTATACCTTAGAATCTGCAAAAGCCCCTCTCCGATGGGGCATGCTTCTTTACATTGATTTGCAACTTTTCACTTTTCATGCATGTTGCATCTCTTCATACAAGTGTGTGCTTCTATATATGTGATGAGCCCTGCTAATATAGACTCAAAACCTTTCAATTTCTGCCTTGGGAATTTTGTCAAACACTTGTCATGTAAAGCTGATATATGCTGATATAAACTTTTGATTTCTGTGTTTTTTTTGGTTTTTGGCACTTGACAATGATGTTTGAATGCTCTGATACCACTGTGATGAGCCTTGCTGGCTCGCTACTCAAACCCCTGTCTTTTTCTTAAGTCTATTTGTGTTTTTTTAGTTTTTTAGAGAAATTTTGTAGACAGAAGAGAAGGTGTGCATCATATAAAAGCTCACAAAATGAAAACTTGAGCAAATCTAATCAAACTGAAATTGCAGAAAGTGTTTAATAGCCTCAGCAATGGATTTAAAACATATAAACATACCCTTAAGCCTCCAAATTTTTTAAATAAGAATTTATTCCATATTGCCAGCCAAGAATGATGAAAACTGACAATTTCAAGCGTAGAATCCAACTGAATGCAATCTCCAGCCTGAAAACTGAAGTAAATGAAAGGTAGATGCCAAGTGCTGATGATGGTGAAGAGAAACCCTCAACAAGGAAGGCGTTTCTCCATGTAGTTGGTACGCCCTAGCTCAAACAGCGACACCTTTCAAGCAAAAAGAAGCCCAAAACATCTCAGATGGTACATCCATTGAAGTATGATGCCTGCCATGAAGAAAGGAAGAACATCATCCACTCAAACCCTCTGTTGCTGATGTAGAAACCCCACAAAATTCTGATAAGACACTATAGAACTTCTGAATGAAGCTCTCTCAAATTGCACCAATTCAGCTGATCTCTCACAGCCTCACAAGTGCTCACACTGAAGAGATTTCGTTCTCCAATGGTGGATTGCTTCAAACCTGATCACAGGATGAAAGCAAGGGAAAAACCTCCAAGGAAAAGTTGAAATATTCAATAGATGAGTTTCTCATTGCCTAAAACCCTTATATAGCAAAGAGGTGTGCATTTCTAAGGATTAGGGCATACTTTAGGTCATTTAAATATTTTGAAATAACCTCAAGTCCTTTTCAATAGTTTCAGATTTAATATTTGGCCCCCACATAAAGGTATTAGTGATATAAAATTAAATCACCTTTTTTTTTCCAAACTTACTTAAGTGATATAAAATAATAAAGTCAATTTGATTTTATAAGAATACTTTAAGTTAAATAATAACTTAAATCACTTAAGTAAGCCTAACTTCCTCAAAACTCAATAGAATTCAGTGCCGTTAGAAGCAAAGAAACTCCTGTACTGCCAAGGCCTGCAATGAGCCTATCCACGATCTCAGAAAATGAAATCGATCGAACTCTCCAGAAGGTACCACTGACCCTCTAACCAATCTAGTTAGCCCACAAGGGTCCAAGAAATAGGCTAACACTCTGCAAACAAGATCACGCTGAAAAAGGGGACATTACAATCCGCCCTCCCTGAAATTGCTTGACCGCAAGCAATCTCAACAACAAAGGATCAACCACTCCACCAGGTTCCCAAGGATAGTGCTGTGAAATGTCCCTACTATCATCAACTGTCTTCCGCTGCTCAACACTGATCTCAACTTCACCATGCCAAAAGTGGTGAAGCCAATGCATGGGACTCATCCAAAACACAGTACCAAACCTGTTGCCACCTGGATCCCAATATAAACGGTACTCACATCCATCCATTATAATAAAGTAAGAATATCGGGAAGCATCCGCAACACATCTCTGTCTGTAGCTGGAACCCATGATGTCACCATAACCTGTTAACCCATGAAACCAACCATCTAGCAATGAAACTCCTAAATCCCAACTCTGCAAGGCTTCCAAAGTTTGATTCAGCTTTATCTTTGCTATTCTGACATTCTTGAGAACTTGCAACGTTTTCTCAATCATTGGAATGCTTTGTTCAATTAGCTGAGTTATCCATGAATCAATTGCCTTGGCCTTTTGTGCAATTCTTTCTAATTGCTTAACTGATTCATTTGGAGGAGCTGTGGATAGAGAATCAACTGCCTCTGATGATCCTGTAATTCTTTGAATGACTGAAATCAGTTGAGCATTGCCTTCTTTGAGCTTTTCCTTTTTAGCTAAGAGTTCATTATAGCTTTGTGTCAAAATCGTCACTGAACTCTGAGCATCCTGCATCATATTGGCATGAGTTTGCTTGCCCAATTCCACTCTTGTGAACCTGTAATCAGATACCTGCATTTCTTCATGTGGTTTATCAACTAGAGGCTCTGCAATTTCAGCATATTTCATTCTATTGCTGTCAACAAAAATAGAATGAAATATGCTGAAATTGCAGAGCCTCTAGTTGATAAACCACATGAAGAAATGCAGGTATCTGATTACAGGTTCACAAGAGTGGAATTGGGCAAGCAAACTCATGCCAATATGATGCAGGATGCTCAGAGTTCAGTGACGATTTTGACACAAAGCTATAATGAACTCTTAGCTAAAAAGGAAAAGCTCAAAGAAGGCAATGCTCAACTGATTTCAGTCATTCAAAGAATTACAGGATCATCAGAGGCAGTTGATTCTCTATCCACAGCTCCTCCAAATGAATCAGTTAAGCAATTAGAAAGAATTGCACAAAAGGCCAAGGCAATTGATTCATGGATAACTCAGCTAATTGAACAAAGCATTCCAATGATTGAGAAAACGTTGCAAGTTCTCAAGAATGTCAGAATAGCAAAGATAAAGCTGAATCAGACTTTGGAAGCCTTCAAACAAAGTTTGGAATCACTTGAGAAGGATTTAAAAATCTGGCATGAGATAGATCAAATTAAATTACAAATTCTATGCAGCGACTCGATCTTGCCAAATAGAGAGAAGTACATAGAATTTGAGGAACTTATGACAAATAGATCATTAGTCATTCAAGATCTTATCAAAGATATCCAGGCCACTTTAGAAATGAATGATGAAGTTCAGCAGGATATTCTTTCAAGTTTTGAGAAGATCTCTTGTACGGTTTTGAATCAAGAAGATGAATTACTTGAAGTTGATTCAGTTACTTCAGAAATGGCAGCCAATCTTCGTCAACAAATGGAATCAGAGCAATTTTCTATGGATTCGATTCAAAAACTTATCAATCATCAAACAATCCTTGAGAAAATGCAAACTACTTATGAAGAGCATAGATTGGCGACTATCAGATACTTTGATGTAATTTTGAAGATAGTTGCAGTGGCCAAGAACACGTTGGGTCCAGATCCGAATGAGTTGCAAACCATCATCAGCAAATTCTTATCTTTCAAAGATAGGAATGAAACAGATTGAAAGTTTAGGTTGTTTTATGTAATTTTACTTTCGACAAAATATATGTAAAAACAAATTTTGCAATTGCAAGTGTTCTTTCCTTGCAATTTTCGAAAATGTAATTACATGTAAAATCTTACAAGACAAATCACAATTTGGATTGTAATTTTGAATAAGTCAATCGCAATTAGTTATCGGTTGAGAGATTTTCTCAAGTTTGTTGAGATCCTCCCACCTTTTTCTCCAGACCTTCCTCCTATAAATACTTGAGGGGTCTATTGTAATCTTTTATCTTTTTAGCAAGCAAGAAAACTCTGCAGAATTTTGTACTCATAAAGTCTTTGAGCTTTATAGTGGAATATTGTGAATTTTCAAGTGATATCAAGAAGCTGGAATTTCAGACTTTGAGCTGAATCCTTGTTTTATTATATTGTGATTACTTGAGAATTGTTGAAGATTGCTGAAAAGAGATTCGATTTAAATATTTGCAGACTTTGTGCTGTAAATGTGAGAATTGAATTCATAGTTAGTGTTAGAAATTGAGAATAATTGCAAGTCTTTGTGCTAGTATTAACTCTCATCTAGAATAGTTAATAGATACTTCATAGTTACAGATTTTACGCTGTTTTATGTTGTATATTTCCATAAAGTAATCGTTCTGAAAAAAGGTTGATAGGATTTCATTCTTCAAGACTTTGTGCTTATTGAATTGTTTTCCCGTCCCGGAGGAAATAACGGAAGTCTTTGCGCTTTCAGGAAACTTTATCTCCTCTTTCTTTATTCCATTGCATAGTTACCGTACTAAAGTTTTATCAACGTATACTGTTTCTTTTCTTTGAAGAGAAGAGAATATAATCTTTCCTGAAATAAGAGGAACGATTGCTGTCCTATCCATTTAGTTTTATTTAGTTAAAGGGGGAGCCTTCCCTTAATTAGGAGAGTTCAAACTCACGTGCTGTGGTTGAAATCTCAATTTTGTACGCTTTCACGAGAATACAAAATTTCCAACCAACACACCATAACCTGTTAACCCATGAAACCAACCATCTAGCAATGAAACTCCTAAATCCCAACTCTGCAAATCATGCCAACTCCAAGTAGGACAACCATCGATCAATGAAGAGTCTAAGAAGATTAAATCACCAAGCAACAAGTAGATAGCTGCCAGATCGTGAGGGTCAAATGTAGAACTATCTGCACCTCTCATCATGTACTCCTCCAAAAACTCCTCTGCCAGCTTAATTTGAAATCCCAATACACTGGAAGGATCCCAAACGCAACGATCAATGCTCGTGTCCAGAGTGCGAGTGATATCTAACTCGAAGAGAGGATCATCATATTGAATACCATCTACTCTAGGAAGAGAAACTGGATCGCCATCGTCATCCCATATGCAACTCCTAGATGAATGAGTCTCCTGTAACTCCCAAATCTGATCAGCTGGATCATCATACTGTAGCCTGTCAATCTCAACACCATCAGATACAGAAGAGAGAAACTCACAAGGAAGCAAGTCAAACTGCTGACAAAACGTGCTCCCTAAGACTGCACGAGATAGGCTATCATCCCACATGTCTAACACGTGCATACTAGAATTGTGCATCCGAAACAAATCATGTACATGATGACTGAGAAAGAAACTGTGTAGACTCCTGACCATGTACACACTGGGAATCTCCTCAACGAGCTCTGTCTGAAATCCCGATGCACTGACGGAATCTCTGATACTATGATCAAAGCTCACCCTTAAACCAGGGTCAAGAGTAGAATCAACATCCACCTCAAAGAGCGGATTATCACAAGAAGATGTAGCATCCGCCTCATTTTCTGATTCTTCTCCATCAGTATCATAGATTGGAGCTTGCTGATCATAAAACTCATAACTGTACTGAGGAGAGGAAAATCCCTCTTGAATCACTTTTTGTTCTCCATCCAAATCTGCACTATAGCATGAAGTTGAATCTGCATCACTCACCTCATAATCAGCAACATCATGTGTGTTGTCATCAACCTCTAAGGTATTGCTGCTATGTACCTCATAGGATGTCTCGACTGGCAAGGTAGAAGCTGCTGTTATGACAATATCCTCACACACCTCTGTTGCCAAAGTCACTGCAAGTCCATCCATAGCATGCTCACCTCTTACATGTTCTTCTCTTGGAAGAATTAGAGATCTAAGGTGCGACTCCCTTTGTTTCTTTGCTTGATCTAGCTGGCTGCAGCGTTCCTTGACCTCTTGCAAACGCTGTTTTGCTTGAGCAGCCAACATCTTTGCCTTCTTAGCCCTTTGTAGCCACCCATCACACAAAACTTGAGTTTTGTTCACATCTTCCAAGGTCTGATATATAAAATCAGACTGTTTGTGACTTGAATCCACCAAACATTCTTCGAGCTCAACATGCAAAACTTCAATGCTAATGTTAGGAGATACCATAACATGACCATCTTTATGTACTTTATCCGTCACCTCATGATTTTGTGAAAGTAATGGACTGCTGTTCATAAAATCAGAATTGATGTCAAGGCTGATATCATCTCCGTTAGTGCTGATAATATCTTCCTGGGGTTCAACAAAACCACTATCATGGTGTAAAACTTTCTCTTCAATAGAAGTTGTCTCAAAAGATGTTGTAGAAGCCATATTTCTGTACACTTCTTCTTTCATAGTAATTGATGAAGCATCACAAGGAACCTTATCTTCATGTGGCTGTTCTAAGGCAACTGGTTTGTCTTCATACAACACTTGCTCATCCTGAAGTGTCCTGTGCCCAACATCTACTTCTATGTAAGTCTGATTTTTGTCCTCCATAAGATCAGCTGTATGCTGGTCACTAATTGCTGATTGATCCCTTTTTAACCCCAACACATCAAGGAAACTCAATTTCTTTTTGTTTTGTGATGAGCTTTGTCTTGAAATGGAGTCTTCAGACTGCTGCAAGCTACGAGCTAATCTTTGTTGTGATGGCATAGGTTTCTGCTGAATATTATTTGAAATGCTCTCTACATTTTTCTGCTCACATTTCTTTGATTTGCTTCGTTGCTTATTATAAACCATCCGATGCTCCATATATTGTTCGAAGTCTAGGTGATCTTTTATCTTATCTGGAGATGCTATATATTCCTCATAAGCAACCATTACTTCATCAACAAATTTAGAAGCCATGATAACCACTTTGCTGTTCAACCCCTGTGTGAACAGTACCTGTCGAATTTGTCCTGGTGTGACCGCAAAATTTTTTCTAACCCCACAAGCTGGCAGGATCAGAGCTCTGATACCACTGTGATGAGCCCTGCTAATATAGACTCAAAACCTTTCAATTTCTGCCTTGGGAATTTTGTCAAACACTTGTCATGTAAAGCTGATATATGCTGATATAAACTTTTGATTGCTGTGTTTTTTTGGTTTTTGGCACTTGACAATGATGTTTGAATGCTCTGATACCACTGTGATGAGCCTTGCTGGCTCACTACTCAAACCCCTGTCTTTTTCTTAAGTCTATTTGTGTTTTTTTAGTTTTTTAGAGAAATTTTGTAGACAGAAGAGAAGGTGTGCATCATATAAAAGCTCACAAAATGAAAACTTGAGCAAATCTAATCAAACTGAAATTGCAGAAGGTGTTTAATAGCCTCAACAATGGATTTAAAACATATAAACATACCCGTAAGCCTCCAGATTTTTTAAATAAGAAAAGAAGCCAGTTTGCCAGTCCAGAAGAAGAAATCTGACTGAATCTAGTGTAGAATGATACAAGCATGAAATCCAGCTGAGAAACTGGAGCAAATGAAAGGTAGATGCCAAGTGCTGATGATGGTGAAGAGAAACCCTCAAGAAGGAAGGCGTTTCTCCATGTAGTTGGTACGCCCTAGCTCAAACAACCACACCTTTCAAGCAAAAAGAAGCCCAAAACATCTCAGATGGTACAGCCATTGAAGTATGATGCCTGCCATGAAGAAAGGAAGAACATCATCCACTCAAACCCTCTGTTGCTGATGTAGAAACCCCACAAAATTCTGATAAGACACTATAGAACTTCTGAATGAAGCTCTCTCAAATTACACCAATTCAGCTGATCTCTCACAGCCTCACAAGTGCTCACACTGAAGAGATTTCGTTCTCCGATGGTGGATTACTGCAAACCTGATCACAGGATGAAAGCAAGGGAAAAACCTCCAAGGAAAAGTTGAAATATTCAATAGATGAGTTTCTCATTGCCTAAAACCCTTATATAGCAAAGAGGTGTGAATTTCTAAGGATTAGGGCATACTTTAGGTCATTTAAATATTTTGAAATAACCTCAAGTCCTTTTCAATAGTTTCAGATTTAATATTTGCCCCCCACATAAAGGTATTAGTGATATAAAATTAAATCACCTTTTTTTTCCAAACTTACTTAAGTGATATAAAATAATAAAGTCAATTTGCTTTTATAAGAATACTTTAAGTTAAATAATAACTTAAATCACTCAAGTAAGCCTAACTTCCTCAAAACTCAGTAGAATTCAGTGCCGTTAGAAGCAAAGAGACTCCTGTACTGCCAAGGCCTGCAATGAGCCTATCCACGATCTCAGAAAATGAAATCGACCGAACTCTCCAGAAGGTACCACTGACCCTCTAACCAATCTAGTTAGCCCACAAGGGTCCAAGAAATAGGTTAACACTCTGCAAACAAGATCACGCTGAAAAGGGGGACATTACAATATATTTGAAATATCCCACCCCAAATGGATATTTGCTAACTGATTTTCTGCTTTTTCTTATTGCTTTTGGTTTTATTGTTTTTTTAGCTTTTTTTGTTTTTTTGAAGATATATCCCAGGAAATGCAAATAATATATATGTACAAATGCAAATGAAGGAAATACTGAAGCAAATACAACAAACTAATCAAATCAGGTTTATCAGTGCTTGCAATTACAATTAGATCATACTTGGATGGCCAAAGGTGAATATATTGCAATTCTGGAAATCCTTACCAGCAACTTGGAAGCCCTAGGTTTGGATGCCTCCTTCAAGAATCAGATTTCTCCACCTTGAAATCGCTGCCCAGCTGTTGCATTGTACTAGACGCCAATGTAGGTGATAGATAGACCCTCAAAAACTAGGCGATTTAGCTCAGAAGTTCACACACCTAGACTAGAGGCTATAAGGCTATGGCTAGATGGTACAACCTGCATTAATGAATCTGTACGGCTTGCTTATGTAGTCTCCCATGTGCCAAGAAATGTGTGCTCAAACAGCAACAATGATGTGAGCTGATATAAATTTCTGTTCTCAATCAATATTCCTTTGAAATCCTTGAAATGACAATCCCCAATGTGCACAAATGTGACCCCTGATTGAAGCCACCTGAAGAGAAAACTTTGGGTGGTATTTCACACCTGTAGAATGCAAAATTTGAGAGAGTTTTCATTCTCAATGATTGATTTTCTTCCAGAAACCCTGGTTCTTCCTTCACAGCAAATTGCTCATAAATTTGTATAAGTGCATGAATGAACAATGTGCTTTTTTTGAAGCCTTTTATACTTCCCTCAAAAAACACAAATTGATTTAAATCATTAAATATAATAAAGCATATTTGCTTTTGTTGGAAAATGACATAACTTGAGTATGGCGTTCACTTTACGCCTTTTAAAATAATGACCTTATGTTATAAAATTGAATGATATATTATAAAGTCATTAACTCCTTAAATGATATTCACTTGTATTTAATTATTATTAAAGTTATCACTTTAATAATAAGCAATAAACCATAACTCCGTAAATATCAACATAATAGTGATTCTGCCAACAGCATGGGGTAACCCACTGCTTAATCTGCTCATCGGGATGCCTTACTATAAATAGTAAGGTTGGTCCCCAACACCCAAGTCACCTACTAAAAATAGTAAGTGTGTGTAAATGGAGCCTGAAACACCTCAAGAAGGCAAACCTTGAATATCACCAAACTTTGAAGAAGAAAACTCTCAAAACAAGGCCCTCTGAACACTCACATTAGCCTACGAGGACATGTTGATAGGCTAATCCATCAAAACACTGAATTGGCTAAGGAGGGGACATTACAATATGGCTGCATTTTTTGAATTGGCCCCTTGATGTCTTCCTTTGGAGAGATGTGCACCATGTTAGTTTTATGACCAGATTTAAATTAAGCAGAAATAAGACAAATAAATGCAATAGAGCACAACATATACCCTGGGCAAACCCTCCTTCTTGAGGGAGAAAAACCAAGCAACAATATATCACCTATATATTGAATAGAATAGCAGCAATATGCTTTACAATGAAGCCAATCACAAGGCCGATCTGATGTAGAAATAATAGCACCACTCTTGATGCAAGAATACAACCAAATGAAGTATATCGAACTTCTTGAAGAACAATATATTGACCTGCTGTGATATAGAACTCCTTTCAAAATTATACGCACTTGACACTAGATGAATGAATGATATGAGAGAGAGAGAGCAGCGCTCCTATATATACAAAATGAAATGTCTTCTCCCAAGCAATACGACTTTACACAAGAAGTTGGCCTCTTCTTGAAACATCATGTCTCTTTCTCCCATGCGACTTTGTTAAGTCGGCCTTTATTTGAAATAAATAAAATATAAAATGTTTGTAATGAGACACCCTTTCACAAGGGTCGGCATCAAATGAATATTTAAATATTAAATTCGTATGAGAGAAAGAATCTCCCGCTGCTACCATTATAACATCAACATTCCCTCTTAGCTAGGGAGATATCTTTCCAGATATCCATGTCATGGAGTCTCTCAACATGACACCCACAATGGCTACACCCATTAGTGGAAAAGAGCTCATCACAGAGTCACTCAACGTGATATCGTTATGGAGTCACTCAACATGACGTCCACCATGGCTTCTCCCATGTGTGGAAAGAAACATGTGCACAAGTCCTCATCACGGAGTCACTCAATGTGATGTCGTCATGGAGTCTCTCAACATGACGTCCACCATGGTTACTCCCAGAGGGTGGATAAACACAAGTACAAGGGAATCATCACGGAGTCTCTCAATGTGATGTTGTCATGGAGTCTCTCAACATGACATCCACCATGGCTACTCCCAAAGGGTAGAAAGAACCACATCTCCGTCTCAGAGATGGACAAGGGATTTCACCTCAAATTTCTTCTTCTCAAAGAAAAATGCATTAACAAGGGCTTTCACCTCAAATTTCTCTATCACAGAGAAAGATGCATTATAGCAAATCACAAAGATCATTGATGCTGAGTCTCCCTCTCAGCAAGGGCTTCATTCTCCACAACTCCAAGCTTGTCTCGAAAATGCACAAACTTCACTCTGGAGAGAGGCTTGGTGAGAATATCAGCTGTCTGATCATCAGTGCAAATATATCTCAACTGAATAGCTTTCCTCAGTACCATATCTCAGATGTAATGGTATTTGATCTCAACATGTTTTGTTCTGTCATGAAACACTGGATTGACAGATAGCTTCACACAGCTTTGATTGTCACAATGAATAACAATCGGCTCCAATGATTGCCCAAATAATTTTGCAAGGAGCTTCCAAAGCCACACTGCTTCTCGAGCTGGTACACATGTTGCAATATATTCGGCCTCTGCAGTGCTTAGTGCTATTGAAGACTGCTTCCTGCTACACCAAGAAATCATTGCAGACACCAAGCTAAAGCAACATCCAGAGGTGCTCTTCCGATTAGCTACACTCCCGACCCAATCAGAATTAGAATAGCCTTGCAACTTTAGGTCTACACTGGAAGTATATCTCAAACCATATCCAACTGTGCCACACAAGTATCTCAAGATATGCTTAGCTGCAACTAGATGAATTTGCCTTGGTTCACACATGAACTAATTGAGGGCACTCACTGCATAGCAAATGTCGGGTCTAGTATTGACTAGATACATCAACGATCCAATCAATTGCCTATACATGGTAGGGTCTACTAGATCTGAACTAGCTGCAGACTCACTTAACTTCTTCAAGTTTGTTTCCATCGGTGTAGACATAGATTTTCAATCCATCATCCCAAATCTCTTCAAGATGTCTATGGTATATTTTCCTTGACTCAGAATAATCTCATTGGGTCTCTGCCACACTTCCAATCTGTTGGCGTTTAAATTCGCACCTCTGGAATGCGGATTTGAAACGGACAGCTATGCACAGATAAACTGCTCTTCAAATTAGGAGGGGAAGCTCCCTCTTGCTGATGGTGTTCAAGAAAATAAACTAAAACTAAGTTGCCTATCTTTTTGATCAGCTGCGAGCACAAGGTTTATAAAACTCAAATGCCGTAGCTGAGATTTTCTGTTTTGGAATTTCAACTATGACTAACTTAAGCTAAAGACGTTTCTATTTTCTCAAGTAAACGCAAAGCAAGAGAAATAGAAATGGACGAAGTATGATTCTCTGACAAAGTGCTTAAATAAACTCTTTCCCAGCATACATCTACTTACTTTCAATGTGAGCTGAAATTAAGATCACAAAAGCATAACACAATAAACGTACTTAAACAAACTCTCCTCTCAATGTACATCTACTTACTTTCAATGTAAGCCGAAATTTAAGATCATATAAGCATAACACAATAGACGGAAACTTGAGACATTATGTCGAGGCAAAAGAGGCTCAGGACTTTATTTCTCAAACTTCTGGTACGAAAGATTACACTAAACGCATGCATAGAACAAGAACTTGCAGCTAAAGAGGCTTGCAAACTTGTTCTTACACAAAAGGAACAACAATTACAACAACTACTTGCTGGCTAAAAGAGACTCAACAATTCGCTATCATAAACACAATTGAACAACACTGAATAACAATAGAAGACACTTAGGCTCAGCGTTTTGTTATCACTAGCATGGTTGAAAATAAATGAGCAAGACTTCTCTTATTTATAGGAAAGCAGAGGAGTAGGGAACCCTAAAGTTTCCTTGCTTTTACAACTAAGACTTGCTCAGCAAGCAAGCTTTATTTCTAAAACTAAAAGAAGATAACATCTAACACCTAAGAAAGCAGGAAAAGCAGGAAATGCCAACTATTACAATTTATCTTCTTTCTGTTCTTCAAAGAATGGATAAGATTTGTTTCGAGAATAGAAAGAAAGCTAGAAGAAAGCAGCTTTAGATTTCAATCACATCTGCTAGAAAGCTGGAAATTGTGTCCCGATTCGGTGCATCTATATCATCAATAGCAAAGTTGCGCTTTTCCAAGATATCCTCTCCATCTGCAATTGATCTCAGGAAATCTTCGATCTCATTGGCCGCTTTCTCGAACTTTGCTGACATCATGGAAATGTGACTCATGCCACCATCACTGCTGCAAATAACACTCTGAAACTGATTTTGCACTTCATCAAGTCTGATATAGGAGCCATCATCATGATGACACCAAGCTGGAAACTCTGTGATAAACTCGTTTATGAACACGAAAGCCTCAACTACCCTTTGCCTATATGCAATGAACTCCTCAACTAGCCTCTCATAAGTCTTCACCTTGAAGACATGAAGCTCTTTCCATGCAAGAATTTGCCTCTTGTGTTCTCTTGAGGCTGTAGCACCATAGGCTGTATTCAAATCAGCAATTATGATTTCATGCCTAGGATTTACCTCTTCCATTGATTGTTCAAACCCTTGAAGGCCTTGACGTAAGTCATGAGGGTTATTCCTCAACTTAAACATTTGCGCAAGGATTTCCTTCCCTCTGATAATGAAACCTTCTACCCATTCTTGAGTTTGTTTTCCGCATATCACCAGCTGCCTTAATTGTTGGTGATCAGCTGGTGTCTCTAATACCTGGGGCAGCAATTGAGTGGCCTCTGAAGTACCCTGGACAAGGTTTGAAATGAAGAGCCTGAGTTGTCGTATTTCAGCCTTGAGGGCTACTTTGTCTTCTCCATCTTTTAATACACTTTCTTGAAGAATTTCAGACACAACTCTGAACATTCTAATATCTGCATGCCTGGTACTTTTGCCAAGGTTAGTTTTTACCATCACGAAGTCATCTATATTCACTTCATCTCTGTTTTTATCTTCGGGAGGTGTAGTTGTCTCCATAATCATTTCACCATCAGAAGTTCTCTCAAAATGAACTTGCTTCTTCGCTTTCTTCTTCGGTGCTTCTTGATAGATGTTATCGAGATCATCAAAATTCACCTGATATGAGGGCCTTCTTCTCTTCCTTCCCAAGGAGCTCTCAAGCCAAGATGTGGTAGTATCTCTACTAGCTTCCCTGAGAGGTTCAATTGCAATTTCTTCATCATCTTGATCCTTGATATCAATATGTATTGGCGAAGGCCTTGGCGGTGGTATAGGATCTTGTGTCAAAGGCATGTCTGTTGATTCTTTCTGAGGTACGGACTCTTCAGGAGGGGCTTTTGATTCAGCCGTAGGTTGCTCCTGTATGACTATTCCTGAGAAGTCCAATCTCCTTACATTTTTAGTTGACCTGCTGCCCTTTGCATTTTCTTGAGACTGACTAACACTCTTCCCTTTTGATTGTGCTCTTGAAGAAGAGGGGAAGTGTTGCTTGTACCTTTGGTGGCTTTGCTGTTGGGATAGATTTATTTCTTTTTAGGACTAGGAAAACCTTGCTGTGTTCGAGGACTTGTCTTGTCCTTTCTTCAACTGAGAGGGATTCTTTGTTGGCCCAATTGACTTGTGGAAGAGGCTGATCTTCAATTCGTTTCCGAGTATACATTGGGAGAACTACATCCCCATCATCATCTGATAACCCCTCGATGTCTTCTGATAAGCAGTCTTTCATCTGATGAAGAGTGAGCTTGCTGTAATTGCGCCTCCGCACCTCGAACTCATCTCTGCAGTTATCCCAAAAATCTTCGAGTGCTGGCAAGTGAGAGGGGTTCTTCTCAAGTCGGGCAGCATAGACACCATGAGGGTCATATGATTGCCTCTCGCTGTAAGGCTTGAGACTGAATTTAGATATTTCATCGCCCATGGATTTCGCATCTACTGCTGATCTGCATGTATAGATTCCTAGTCCCAATGGAAAATTGAGGGCGGGTTTCTTTCTATTTCTCAAGATTGTGTGAACATCATGTGCTTGCCTCAGGAACTCCATGAAAACAACCTTGTCTGACGGGTACCTTGGCAACATAAGTGGAGCACCTGAAAAGCCATAAACTCTGAGATAAGTGAATGTAGGAAACTGTATGAACCAATCTGCCCACTCTGCTATCGCTGCCCTGGCTGTGGATGAAATACGAACATGCAATTCATTGTCCAGGTCTCACACTGTGTGCATCAGGAAAGCCTCATCCACCCTCTTGTAATGGTGCAATGATTTCGTGAATTCCAGCTGAGGGTAATAGTTGTAGATATGCTGTACGCTTAGAGACCCCTCGGTGTTCAACCCTTTGAATTGACCTTGGTAGACCACTAGGTAGACTACGTATGAAATCATGTGGAACTCTTGAATTCGGAAGTAGAGTGATTTGTTGATGGAGGCTGTCACTGATCAAGGTCGCCCAATCATAGAACTCGGTCTTCTTCATGATGTGAGGTATAGCATAGAACATCCATGGTTGAAACTTGGTAGCATCTTCTTGTCCTGTGACCCTGTTGAGCAAGGTGATCATGATGGCAATTTCATCTTTAAACTCTCCTCGCCCGATGTTCTTCAGCAGAGTCTTATGATTTTCCTTCATCCATTTTTGAGCAATCTTCTTACTGTATTTGTCCTTGTGCATCTCCCATATCCTCTCACATTCGCCCTTTGAGATAGTGACACTTTCAGGCCAAGGGGGAATTGAGAAGCATTTCTCAATCACATCAGGTTTCAAACTACAAATCAAACTGCCATCTATTGACTGGATCTCCCGAGTTGCCGGATTGTAATGCTTTATGCAAGCAATTACAAATTCAAGACTCTGAACTGAAATAGGAATGGACATTGCTGTGAGGAGTCCAGAGTGACCTAGGTTTCTGATTGCAGTGTTGCCTGTGCTCTCCAAAGCATGTAGATCAAACACCGACTTGATGTGATGTAAGTCTGTCTTAGTTGTTTTGATGAAATCATGGTAGAGAGCTGATTTGACCTTGAAATCATTGGGAGTGTACTCCATTCTGAGAAACTTGAAGAATGATTGTAAACTCGCCTAGGTTCAGGCAAGTTTTGAACAACTTTCTATTTTTAGAATGTTGGTTTTTCTTCCTCAAACGGACAAATTTTTCGAAATTTTTCTGAGATATGGGTTTTGCTCAGAATTTCGTTGCAAGACAACCCAGATCGTCCGTTTTTAAAAATTTTGAATTTATACTTAAAAAGCAGCAAACCCTAATTTCTTCAATTTTTTCACCAAAAAAGCTGGCATCTGTGTTTTGTTTAGAATACAATTTGGAATGAACCCAGATGATCAGATTTGAAAAATATTGAGGGCTGATCGAAAAAGCAGCCAACCCTAGAATCTGAAATTTTCTAGAAAAAAAGTTGAGATATGGGTTTTCTTCAGAAAACTGTTTTGAGAGTGTTGGCGTTTAAATTCGCACCTCTGGAATGCGGATTTGAAACGGACAGCTATGCATAGTAAAACTGCTCTTCAAATTTGGAGGGGAAGCTCCCTCTTGCTGATGGGGTAAAAGAAAGTAAATTAAATCTAATTCGCCTATCTTTTTGTTTCAGCTAGAGCACAAGGTTTATAAAACACAAATGCCGCAGCTGAGATTTTCTGATTTAAGAATTCCAACTACGACTAACTTAAGCTAAAGACGTTTCTAATATCTCAAGTAATCCACAGAGCAAGAGAATTAGAAATGAACAAGGTTGATTTCTCTGACAAAGGCTTAAGAGAACTCTTTCGCAACATACATCTACACACTTCAATGCAAGCTGAGATTAAGATCACAAAAGCATAACACATATAACGGAAATCTGAGACGTTATACCAAGGCAAAGGAGGCTCATGATTTTATTTCTCAAACTTTTGGAACAAAATCTACTAAACACATGCCTGGAACAAGAGCTTGCAGCTAAAGAGGCTTGCAAAACTTGTTCTTACGCAAAAGGAATAGCAATTACAATAACTACTTGTTGGCTAAAAGAGACTCAACAATTCGCTATCATAAAACAATTGAACAACACTGGATAACAAATAGAAGGCACTTAGGCTCAACGTTTTGTTATCACTAGCATAGTTAAAGAAAACTAATGAGCAAAGACTCCTATTTATAGGCAAGCAGAGGAGTAGGGAACCCTAAAATCTCCTTGCTTTCACAATCTAGGGCTTGTTCAACAAGCAAGCTTTATTTCTAAATCTAGAAAGAAGATAACATCTAACACCTAAGAAAACAGGAAAAGCAGGAAATGCCAACTATTACATTTATCTTCTTTATCTTCTTCAAAGAATGGATAAGAATTGTTCCAAGAATAGAAAGAAGGCGGAAAGAAAGCTTCTAGATGAAAGCCATTTCAAATCTCAATCACATCCGCTAAAAAGCAGGAAACTGTGTCCCGATCTGGTGCATCTATTCTATCAATAGCAAAGTTGCGCTTTTCCAAGATATCTTCTCCATTTGCAATTGATCTCAGGAAATCTTCGACCTCATTGGCCGCTTTTTCAAATCTTGCTAACATCATGGCAAGGTGATTCATTCTGCCACCAACTATATTGCTGCTATCATAGCTGCGAACAACACTTTGAAATTGAGTTTGCACTTCATCTAACCCGACGTAGGAACCATTTTTAAGATTGTAACGAGAAGGAATCTCTGTGACAAATTCACTGATGAAAAGAAGAGCCTTGATCACCCTTTGTCTGTAGGCAATAAACTCCTCGGATATCCTCTCGTAGGTTTTGACCTTGAAGACATGATGCTCTCTCCAAGCAAGGATCTGCCTCTTGTGCTCCTTTGAAGCCGTTGAACTATAGGCTGTATCTAAATCAGCAATTATGATTTATCTTGAGACTGACTTGCACCTTTCCTTTTTGATTGTGCTCAGGAAAAGGAGGGAAGTGATGACTATACCCTTGGTGGCTTTGCTGCTGATATGGACTTCTTCCTTTTGAGAACTAGGAAGACCTTGCTATGTTCGAGGACTTGCCTCGTCCTTTCTTTGACTGAGAGGGATTCCTTATTAGCCCAATTGACTTAAGGAAGGGGCTGATCTTCAATTCTCTTCTGGGCATACATTGGGAGTA
This sequence comes from Sequoia sempervirens, assembly GCA_007258455.2. NCBI lineage: Eukaryota > Viridiplantae > Streptophyta > Pinopsida > Cupressales > Cupressaceae > Sequoia > Sequoia sempervirens. The sequence goes on from VDFB02241120.1 coordinate 111,665, forward strand.
ACACATCCTCATCATCATCTGACAATCCTTCGATATCCTCTGATAGGCAATCTTTCATCTGGTGAAGAGTGAGCCTACTGTAATTGTGCCTCCGCACCTCAAACTCATCTATACAATTGGCCCAAAAATCTTCAAGGGCGGATATGTGAGCATAGTTTCTCTCAAGTCGAGCAGCGTAGACGCCATGAGGATCATACGATCGTCTTTTGTTGTAAGGCTTGAGACCAAGTTTGTCTAACTCATCTCCCATGGTTTTAGCATCTGCTGCTGTCCTGCATGTATAGATTCCCAGTCCCAATGGAAAATTGAGGGTGGGTTTCTTTCTATTCCTCAAGAACGCGTGGACATCATGTGCCTGCCTTAAGAACTCCATGAAGACAACTTCGTCTGATGGGTACCTTGGTAGCATGAGTGGGGCGCCTGAAAAGCCAGACTCTGAGATAGGTGAAAGTAGGAAATTGTATGAACCAATCTGCCCACTCCACCATTGCTGCCCTGGCGACTGAAGAGATACGGACGTGCAATTCATTGTCCAGGTCCCGCACTGTGTATATCAGGAAAGCTTCATTCACCCTCTTGTAGTGATGCAGTGACTTCGTGAATTCCAACTGAGGTAGTAGCTGTAGATATGCTGTATGTTTAGAGATCCCTCGGTGTTCAACCCCCTGAATTGACCTTGATAGGCCACTAGGTAGACTAGATAAGAAACCATATGGAACTCATGAATTTGGAAATACTCTGTTATCTGCTGATGGAGGCTGTCACTGATCAAGGTGGGCCAATCATAGAACTCAGTCTTCTTCATGATATGGGGTATAGCATAGAACATCCAAGGCTGAAACTTGGTAGCATCTTTTGATCCAGTTACCCTGTTGAGCAAGGTGATTATGATAGCAATCTCATCTTTGAACTCGCCTCGCCTGATGTTCTTAGGCAAAGTCTTATGCTTCTCCTTCATCCACCTTTGAGCAATCTTCTTGCTCTACTTGTCCTTGTGCATTTCCCACATCCTCTCACATTCGCCCTTTGAGATAGTGACACTTTCAGGCCAAGGAGGAATGGAGAAAAAATTCTCGATCATATCAGGTTTCAAACTGCATATCAATCTGCCATCAATTAATTGAATCTTCCTTGTAGCCGGATTGTAATGCTTGATGCAAGCGATTACGAACTCGAGACTCTGAACTGATATAGGAATAGACGCTGCTGTGAAGAGTCTAGATTGTCCCAAGTTTCTGATTGTAGTGTTGCTTGTGCTCTCCAAAGCACGTAGATCAAACACTGGCTTGATGTGATGCAAGTCCGTCTCAATTGTTTTGATATAATCATGGTAGAGAGCTGATTTGGTCTTGAAATCATTGGGAGTGTATTCCATTATGAAAACTTTGAGGAATGACTATAAACTCGCCTAGGTTCAGACAAGTTTTGAGCAACTTACTATTTTTAGAATGCTGATTTTTCTTCCTCCAACGGACAAATTTTTGAAATTTTTTCTGAGATATGGGTTTTGCTCAGAATTTCGTTACAAGACAACCTAGATTGTCCGTTTTTGAAAATTTTGAATTTAGATTGAAAAAGCAGCAAACCCTAATTTCTTCAATTTTTCACAAAAAAAGCTGGCACCTGGGTTTTGTTCATAATATAATTAGAAATGGACCCAGTTGATCAGATTTGAAAAACACTGATGGCTGATGGAAAAAGCAGCAAACCCTAATATTTGAAATTTGCTTGAAAAAAAAAAAACTGTGATATGGGTTTTCTTTAGAAGATTGATTTGAGAGGAGGACCCAAATGATCAAAATTCGAATATACTGAGGATTTCACTGACATGCAAATAAAAAGAAGCTGCTGCAACTTGATGAATTTCTTGAAAAATTCTTCAGAAGAATGAGTTGAGCAGACCTAGAAGGTTGAAATTTGAAGTCTTTGATCTTCTCCTTGAAAAATTTGATCTTCTAGATGAAAAAAGCAATGAAAAAGCAAGGTCTTATGCTGCTGGTCTGAAAAATATTTTTGAAAATCAGCAACTCTAAGCTTTTGAATCTTGAAAAAATTTCTTCAAACTTGCTGCTCCACTCTTCTCCTTGGGACGCCACCTACAAAATGATGAAAATTGCATGAAAGAGAGGTGTTAAATAGACTTTAGGGTTTGAAATAGGTTAGCTTTCTTTTGCTTTAATCGTCAAAACCCTAAAATCAGTTGGTTCGATGAACTTGGACATTCCCTTCATCTTGCAATTTTGAAACTTTGAAAATTTTGGCTAAGGCGAGCAAACTTGGGCGCCCTTCTTGGCTAGAGGCGCCAACTTCCTCCAGACTTAGCCATTTTTTGGAGTTTTTCAATTTCTCACAATTTTGAAGCCCTTCTTTGACCTTGATCTCCGGCTTCCAGATTGATCCGACGAGCGAGCTGGATGATTCGTTGCGTATCCTGACTCTTTTTGAAAAGATTGTTCTAGAGGCGTCTTTGACTAAAAACTTCGTTTTGACTTTCAAATTCATGGGAGCCTATTTCCTCCAAGGGCGCCCATTTTGTCCAGAGTTAGCCATTTTTATGATTTTCAAGTTCTTCCTTTTCCTTCTGATCTTCTGATGAATTCTTGATTCTGGGGGCTACGTTGATTTGACTGATTGGCTGATAGCTTCATTGGATAGCTTGATTGAAATCGACGAGGTGATCTTAGATGCTGTATCTGCAAATTTTACCATCTAGAGCTCCAAAACTTTGGGCGATCTTTCTCTCCAGGGGCGCCCAACTTGACCATACTTAGAAAATTTTCTTTGTTTCTTCATTAACTCCTCTTTTGCAGATGATCCTGTCGAATCTGGAGATCTAGACATCGGATTAACTAATGGTTGGCTTATCGCGAAGCTGAGAAGATTCCAATAGGGGTCTTTTGGAGATCACTCTGTCAGAAAGTTGAATTTAAGGCACCAAAAGCTTGGGCGCCCCTGGCAAGCTGGGGCGCCCAACTTGATCAGAGTTAGTCAATTTTACTGTGTTTTCTTCTTGCTCTTGGCTTTGGCTCTTGTCGGGACCTTTGTTCTGCCTGCTGCATCTGGGGACTGCCAACTCCATTTGACGTGCTGGAGATCTTGTTGGAAAGCCTGATCAAATCTAACGAAGTCATGTTGGAGGCTTTACTGGCAAATTCATCTGTTTAAGCCCTCAAAATCTTGGGCGCCTTTCTCCTTCAGGGGCGCCCATTTGCTCCAGACTTAGAATATTTTCTACTTGATTTCATCTTCAAACTTGAATCTTCATTCTGTACCTTTAGCTTTGATCTGGATTTGTCAGAGATTGACCAGTCTGATGCTCAGACGAAGACACCCGTTGCGAAGCTGATTGGATTCAAAAGAGATTGAGCTCACCTGCAAATCCTAACAGCTGGATTTTCCCTTCCAAAAAGCTGGGCGCCCCTGGGCACCTGGGGCGCCCAAAGTTCCTAGACTTGGTCAAATATCTGATATTTTCACCTTATTTTTCGTTCTTTGTGCATGCTCATCAACTCACCTTTTGCTCAATGCTTGAGTGTTGAATTTAACGCTTGGCAGTTGATTGGCCTCCATTGATGACCTCGAAGTTCCTGATATGCTTCTGAAAAAGCAGAATAGACCCACTAGGGCAAAACTGATCTTTTTGGGATTCTTACTGCATTAGCCTGATATGGAAGTATTTTGAGCCAATCAAAATCAGTTTGGACCCTGGCGGACAAACTTTCTATTTTTAGAAAATTTTGCCAGTATCCATTTCGAAAGAAACCTAGAAAAACCTAGAAAAAGTTATTGTTTTTGGAAAATTTCTAAAAATAGCAGTTTTCCTAAAAAGTAGGGACGAAAAACTGAGATCGAGGTTTTGTAGATTAGGTCGCTATGAGCAGACCCAGATCGTCAGATTTTGGAAATTTCACATTTTTACCCCTCATGCAAGACATGCACACCCAAATTTTGACCTTTTTGACAGATTTGACAAGACTTTTACTCATTTCTTCAAAATGTCTAAATGTAACAAAATTTTTAATTTTGGGGTACAACAGAGAGTACCTAGATCAAAATTTGAAAACACTGAGGATTTCATTGACATGCAAGGAAAAAGTAGTTGCTGCAACCTGATAAAAATCTTCAAAAATTCTTTAGAAGAATGAGATGAAGAAACCTAGATGGCTGAAAATTGAAATCTTTGACCTTCTCCTTCAAAAATTTGATCTTCTGGATGAAAAAAGCATGAAAAAGCAAGGTCTTATGCTGCTGGTTTGAAAAATTTGATGAAGAATCAACCTTGTTGGCGTAACAACTAACACCTCTAGAGTGCAAGTTGGTACAGACAGCTATGCACACTACGCAATGAGTACTCTTCAAATTAGGAGGGGAAGCTCCCTCGTTGTGCTTGACAAAAGTGCTTGAAAAGGGAAATAAACTAAACTATATCTTGTCTTTTTGTCTTAGCTGTAAGAGGTACAAGGCTTTCACTAAAACTCTATACGTTGCAGCTAAGTATTTTTTGGTTTCGCAAGACTTAACTACAACACACAAAACTAAGTAACTTAAACTATCCAATCCCCTCAAGAATTCAGAGCATGAGGAAATGGAGCGGGAATGATTATCTGACGATAAACCGGGTACAGACTCACAATGTGAAGGCAAGGTGGCACGACTATCTGCTTGTTTGAATAGGTTTATTATTAACACACATCATACGATAAACAAGTACAGATTCTCAACTTGAAGGCAAGGTGGCACATCTATCAGCTCAATCTGAACAAGTTTATTGAACACAAAACATGAAGGATAGCCAACTAGGACAATAAATTGCATAGGCGAGACACGCATACAATCTATGATCAAACTAGCCACTATATCTAACTAAGGCAAGAATTCACCATCATAATTGCATGAAACCCAAGTGGCATAACAATTCATCATAACAGTAAATACTCATGAACAGATACAAAATGAACAATATTGAAGGCAAGGTAGGCACAACATATATTTCTCTCTCATGCAAAAGTTATGTACAAATGAGCAAAAACTCTTATTTATAGACATCAAAAGGTGTAGGGAACCCTAAAATCACCTTGAGTCAACTACAGTCTTGCAATGCATGCAAGATTTATTGCTAAATCCTAATAAAGCAAACTATACAGTTAATTGGAAAGCTACCATCAGTTAACCGGTACAAATTAATCTAAATGGACAATGTGCAAGCATGCACGTCCTTATCGAAAGCAAGTTAACTGGAACACTACCATCAGTTAATGAAAACCCTAAAAGAAACTCCAATTGTTACAAGATATCTCTGAGGATAAAGATAGACATGTGCGGACCCGCAAAGGGAATTGAAGATGAAGATCGAGTTCTATTGCATGCTCCGGATTATGTCCTTGCAGACGACTGTAGGTTCTAACTGACTGACCACTGGCCGCTATCTCGAGCAACTCAAGCAATCTTGGAAATCCCCGCACACTTAAACTGGCATTTCATTGACTAGTAACTCTGGCGGCTCTGTAACTGAAGTGATGGCCACTGTTTCCTCTGCGGCTTTATGTCTCCAACGCTTCTCATGTTTTTTACGCTTTTCTCTATGAAAGAATGTTACATGACGAAACTGCGAAGTTTGACCGTGAACACTCTGGTTGTGAGAAATGCAAACGAACTTGCGACACATGTAGAATTCTGACGGTATCAACCCTCTAAACCGGTTGGAAGACAATCAGCTATACGAGGCATGAAACCATGTGGACTTGAGTGACTATGCCTGTCAACTCTTTGGATACGCTTAATACAAATCGGTGTCAGCTTTTTTGATGAAATCATGAATTAAGACCGATTTGGTCTTGAATTCAGTCTGTGTGAATTGCAATCTGAAAAATTCGCTCGTTGACTGTGAACATGACTATATTCTGACAACTTTTATGGAAAGCTAAAAATAGCCTACTGAGGCTAAAAATAGCCTATCGGAGAGCAATTTTCACGAAAAATTATGAGATATGGGTTTTGTCCAGAAAAAGATTCTAAGACAACCCAGAACGTCAGAATGTGAAAATCCAACTTCAACTCAACCATGCAAGGAATTTTCAGTTGAGAAAATTAGAAACTCGAGAACTGATGCTCTGGAGTTAAAAATTCTTGAAAATTCAAGCACATGGATTTAACTCAAGGAAGCTATATAGAATCAATCCAGATGAATAAATTTGCCAAAATTTGCCTTTTTTTTGAACATGCGAATTGAATCTGAGAGAATCTTGATGAATATGAGAAGAGAAAAGACGTTTTTTTTGTGTTTTTCCTCTGTCAAAATTGCCACTTCAATCTCCAAATTCGCTGATAACTGTAAATCTGTACTTGCAACAGGAATTGTTTGATGCTTCAAATTTGATTGCTGATGATAAATTCGCCTAACTCTGGAAAATTCGCTGCTACTTTGAAGAAATACGAATTTTGATCAAGCTGGATGAATGTTTAATGATGGCACCATGAATAAATAGAGTAAATTCGCACCATACTGCTGACTGCAAGATTTCAAAACCTCGATTGAAATAGAATGATTTTGATTGGACCCCCTCCAGTTACACTGACACTGACTTGGAGTCCTGCATTAAAATAATAATAATAATATTCACTTTGCTTCATCATGCGTTTTTGAAAATAAGCATAAAAAAGGCGCCCCTTTGAAGAAAAATCGCCATTTAATACTTAAGCATGTGAAATAAATATTAAATAGTATTTTATTCAGTTGACAAACCACGTAAAGCACTTAGATGGATTCAACACACTTCACTAATCTCAAAAAGTCCTCATTTGACCTCATAGGCGTCCATTTGCTCAAGATATTACGTTTTTTGCTAACTTCCTACTTTGTAGCTGACTGCAAAGTTACAACTGACCATATTCAGCATTGATTTTTGGTTGACTAGGTGAGGCTGTGACCAAGCTAAGAAATCCATCGCGAACCCTTCAAAGCAAGGAACAAAAGTATGTTGGGAGCTGGAACTGCAAAATCCAATGTTAAACACCTCAAAAAATTAGGCGCCTTTGATTAAATTGATTTTACGACACCAGACTTGGCCATTTCTCCAGTCTGCTATCTGACACTTCAAACCGCCATTGATGATGAATGAAGAATCCTGCTAACTAGATAATGGACTCACTACGTGACTGGAAGTATTCTGCATCCAAGGACTGCATGGAAGGCACTAAAGGACTACATTAAGGACCCCAAAAGCAAGGGCGCCCCTAGCCTATGAAGGCTCAAATACCATTTTGTCAAAAGTGTGATTTTCAACCAGATGCCCTACTTTGACCCCTGATATCGGGAGTTGGAGTGCTTCGATTCGTGCACCATCTGTCTCATTGCGCAACTAGAGCAACTTACAAGAGATGTCTCTAGAGGTGACGAAGCGAGAAAATTGCTTCTAAGACCTCAAAAAGACAATAGCCTTTTCAAATTAAAATATACGCTCCATACTTGGCCATTTTCTAAGCTGTCTTCATTTTTCAATATTCTCCAAAGACCTCGCACGTACGAGCGTTTGCCAAATCCCAAAGGCTGACGGCTGGGCTCGTTGGATAGCTGGAGTAATTCCTCACAAGTCTTGTGAAGACTGTGAAAGTTAAAAACTCCATCTGACAGGCCTAAAGGTTGGGCGCCTCTGGCCTACAGAGGCTACAGGGAATGTTTCACGTTTCTCCACCCTCTGATTTACGTGCCTGGCAGAATCTCTACTATGATCACTCAAAATATCGGATTGACTGGCTGACTGGTGCGTTGCGAAACCGGACTAGAGTAGCACAAATGTTAGGAAGACCTCATCTGCAATCTCACTCATCTCAGGGGTCATTCTGAAGGGCGCCCTTGGGCTACAGGGGTGCTCATTTGCAAACTGATCACTTTCTGTGATAAAAAGCCTTCTCATAACCTCAACTTCTAACTTTGACTGTCGGAGTTCTGGGTCTTGGATGTCTGCATTCGATAGCTTGTCGGATAGCTAGACAAATTAGAAAGAGATTAAATGCATCAACAATCAAGAATAACAGAATCTAAACCTCCATCAAGAAGGGCGCCCCTGGGCTACAGGGGCGCCAAAGCTTGTGAACTAATCATCTTCGCAAACTGCAACCTCTGGAATCTTCAACTTCTGACGTTAATAACCGGAGTTGTAGACCTCGGATAACCTCGCAGGATAACTCGACGGATAGCTGGGCTAATTCTGAAGAGATTGACTGCATTTACAAACAAAAGCAACAAGATTTGGACCTTCAAAAAGAAGGGCGCCTCTGAGCTACAGGGGTGCAGATCTTCATTTTGCTAAAAATCTTCATCAATTTTTGTCTCTGTAAACGCCCTTCTGGCCACTAAAACGACCATGTAGGAGTATAATTTCATCGTGAAGTGTTTCCTCATCATCACATGTCTCGTTCTGAGTCCTAGGTTCTGATTCTGAGCTCTAGGTACTGACCATCAGCTACTTTTGACTGACACAACATTGACCAAAGTCCATGCTTGATATTGCCCAAAAACTGTATTTGACATCATTTTACAAGGTTTAGACTCTTTTAAGCAAAACGCCTTAATGAAGCAAAAAATTTAGTTTGGGTACAATAAACCTTGAGCTTTTGAATCTTGAATTAAAACTTCAAATCTGCTACTCTTCTTCTCCCTTGGACGCCACTTGCAAGAATGATGAAGATTGAATGAAGAAAGCCTTCTTAAATAAGCCTTAGGCTTTAGAAAACCCTGCTTTTGGTTTCATGCATGCAAACCCTAAAATCCTCTGATACATCAAACTTGGACACTCTCATCAACTTGTAATTTTGAAATTTTGAGAAAATTGGCTAAGGCATGGTAAGTTGGGCGCCCTTCTTGGCTAGGGGCACCAACTTCTTCCAGACTTAGCCATTTTTGGAGTTTCCTCAATTTTCTCAGTTTTGAACCCCTACTTTGACTCTGATTTCCGACTTCCAGGTTGATCTGATGGTCGAGCTGGATGATTCATCGCGAAGCCTGATCGAATCTGAGATCACCCTGGAGGCACCTCTGGCTAAAAACTTCGTTTGACCTCTCAAAATCATCAGTGCACATTTCCTTCTGGGGCACTGAACCTTCACAGTGTTAGCCATTTTTGCATGATTTTCAAGTTCTTCATTTCCCTTAGATCTTTTGACGAAATCTCGATTCCAGGAGCTACATTGATCTGATTGACTGATTGTCAGCTTCGTTGGATAGCTCAATTGAATTGGACGAGGTGATCTTGGAGATTGCGTTGGCAAATTTCATCATTTCAGACCTCAAAATCTCGGGCGCCCATTTGCTCCAGGGGCGCTCATTTTAACCAAACTTAGAAACTTTTCTGTTTCTTCATCAATTCCTCTTCTATAGATGATCCTGTCAAATCTGATGATCCGGGCGTTTGATTGGCTGATGGCTGGACTCGTTACGGAGCTGGGAAGATTCTGAGGGGGGTCCTTTGGAGGAGACTTCATCAAAAAGTTGAATCTGGGGCATCAAAAGCTTGGGCGCCCCTGGCAAGCTGGGGCGCCCAACTTCACCAGAGTTAGTCATTTTTCAGTGTTTTCTCCTTTGCTTTTGACTTTCAACATTTAACTCTTGTCGAACCCTCTGTTCCGCTTCCTGTATTTGACGACTGCCAACTCCGATTGACGTGCTGGTGGTCTCGTTGGAAAGCCTGATCAATTCTGAGGAAGTCATCTTGGAGGCTTCACTAGAAAAATCATCTGTTTGGGCCTTCGAAATCATCAGTGCCTTTCTCTTCAAGGGGCGCCCATTTGCTCCAGATTTAGAATATTTTCATCTGATTCTCATCTTCAAATTTGAACTTTCATTCTATACTTTAGTTTGATCTGGATTTGACTGGGATTGACTAGTCAGATGCTCTGACGAAGACATCCGCTGTGAAGCTGATTGAATTTTGGAGAGATTGAGCACATTTGCAAGCCATAACTGTTGAATTTGCCCCTCCAAAAAGCTGGGCGCCCCTGGGCACCTGGGGCACTGAAAATTCCCATACTTGGAAAATTTTCTGACATTTTCATGATTTTCACTTCATCTTCCATTTGAAACTTCTCCGTTTGATCTCGAATTCCAGGTGACTGAATGATCTGATGACTGCACTGCCGGATTCACCGCGGAGCTGGGAAGATTCTGAACAACTTTGTTTGGAAGCTCAAACTCTAATTCCATCATCTGGTGCCCTAAAAAGATGGGCGCCTATCTTCTCTTGGGGTGCCCATGGCTGGCGGTGTTAGTCAATTTTCGACAAACTTCACCTTCCTTCCTTGTTCTTCGTGCATGTTCATCGATTCATCTCCTGTTCAGTGCTTGAGTGTTGAATCTGACGCCTGGCAACTGACTGACCTCCATTGATGACTTCAGAGCTCCTGAAATGCTTCTGAAAAGCAGAATAGACCCACTAGGGCAAAATTGATCATTTGGTGATTTTGACTGCACCAGCCTGATAAGGAAGTATTTTGAGCCAATCAAAATCAATTTGAACCCTAACAGACCAACTTTCTATTTTTAGAAAAATTTGCCAGTATCCATTTCGAAAGAAACCCATAAAAACCTAGAAAAAGTTACTATTTTTAAAAATAGCAGATTTCCTAAAAAATAGGGATAAAAAATTGAGATCTGGGTTTTGTAGTTTAGGTCGCTCTGAGTAGACCCAGATCATCAGATTTTGGAAATTTCAAGTTTTAACCCCTCATGCAAGACATGCACACCCAAATTTTGACCTTTTGATAGATTTGACAAGACTTTTACTCATTTCTTCTGTTACGACCCAATTCTGCGTAAATTGAAAACTCTCTAATTCTCACTTAAAACATGTAAAAGTAACATATAACAAAGATAATACAATAAAATTTCTTCCTTTCTTTATTGATAAACACGTACAAGTTACAATATGTTTCCTCATGAATTTCATTTTCATTGCAAATATAAATCAAAGTTAAAAAGTAATACAGTTACATACATAGCTCGTAAGCTTTTGCACAAATAGAAGTAAGAAGGTCCAGGAGTCCGTCCTTTCAAATCTTGGTACATCGGCCATTTGTGGAGGAGAAACATCACTCGGTTTTCCACCAACCACGGACTTATAATGCGGTCGCATGATCATTTGCAATGAACGACCCTCCTTGAAGAAGAGATTGGTAGGGTATCCTTTAACGATTACCAAAGCATAGTCTGTCCTACTCAACTAGAACCTTGCTATTTCACAATCTCGATCTAGTACTCGGATCACAATGAACTGACAGTGTAGTCTCAACTAACTCACGTCTTAAGTGGCGTTGTACATTTCACTACTTTGGCCAAAGTATTCTCATTCAGTACTTCGAATGAAGGTCATCTATCATAAACACTACTCAGGGCCGATTTGACTTAAGGCTTCCTTACTCTACGCATAGGTTTGTCCTTCAATGGGTGAAACCGTCATCCCAGACATCCTACAATCACACGAACCTACTAGAAATGAAAACAGTATTCAAGTGTCTTGTATCAATCCTCCTAACTAGGAATTCTTTATCCTAGGAGTATTTAACTTGTCTCAGTTATCCTAATAACTTAAGCTAAAAGACTTCACTTGATTCTGCCATCATTTCGATCCTAGTAGATATAATAAGTACGTCTACGTATTCTCCATATATAGAGATCATACACAACATGCAATAACCATTCAAAATGCAAATAAATCCTTCCCTTTTATCTTTTCCATTATTTCGTTTTAATGCAAGAGAAATAATCTAATCCCTTAAGCTCTTTATCCAAATAATCCCTTTTTCACAATTTCCCCCTAATCATTGAATCCTTTTCACATTTTCTTCTTAAATAAATTGCTTTAATTATTCATCAAAACAGTTCTTTCCTATTAGAGCTAATTGAAAACAGCAATCACAAGATCAAAAAGGAAACAACACTTCAATAAAAATTATAAACTAGGAGGATTCATGCCTGATTTTAAAGCTTCTCCTTCCAAATTTGCTCTTCTAGATTCTCCTTCAAATAAGTTTCCAGGGTTTAAGCTAAATATGGCTTCTTTTATGATAGTATTTCACTCTATAGTGAACTCCTATAACTCTTCTCTCAGACGTGTTTCCACCACTCAATTCCTACTCAGCAATACAAATTCCTCACTTTAAACTCAAAATGACTTAATTCACTGTGACTGGTAAATGCTGGAAATAATTTACTGTGCTTATCAAACTCAGTAATACAGGAAAATTCAGGTAGTATAATGAAATGGATATGGAATGAAAATACTAAACTCAGATTGTTCCAAAAAGTGTGTTCACAATGAATGGAAGGGCGTGTATATATAGGCCCGAATTGCAACGAATTCCTCTAAAGAAGGCATGCGAATTGACAACAAGTCTCAAGAATTAGTCAAACTGATACTTGGCAAGTTTCTAAGCTGTTAATCATCAAAAAGGAGGTGAATCGACTTCCTTTAAAGCCAGTAAATTAAGAATTTTTCAACTTTCACATGGCGGATTGACAGCTCAAAGCATTTTTCAGATTTTAGGTTATTTTGAAGCAATTAAAACAGGAAGTTCGTTTCAGATGAAAGGGTCAAGGTTATGATGTTCCCACGTCACCATTTCGGGCCAAGAGATTAGTATTCGACCATTTCTCAGTGACCAGTTCTTTGCCCCCGCGTTTCTGACGCATTTTTCTTCATACGCGCGACTTTCCCAGGCGGTTTTTATGCGTTTTTCAAAGAAAACGTGTTTTCTGCCTTTTTAAATGTTTATAAATTCGATTCCTCTTGTTTTAAAAATCTCAAACAAAATGAAATCTTCGATTATTTTCCATTCGAAATTGCTTCTCATAGATTAATATGTTTCAAATAAAGCTTTAAATAAAATCGATGTAAAGCCCAGGTTCGATACTCATTTTTATTCAAAAATTTCCTTCTACTAAATATTGCGCATTATTTATCCTTTTTGAAATAAAGCTCAATGCATTATTTATCCTTTAAACATTTGCAAATATTTTCTCCAAAAGACATATAAATATATTTATTTATATATTTAACTCATTAAATATATATATTTATATATTTAACTCTATTCATTTTCCAAAGGATATATAATATATATATTTAATTTTATTGTATTTAATATATTTATAATATAGTTTTAATCTACATCATATATATCTATGTATATATCAAGTTTAAAATAAACTTATATACATAAATGTATATCCTGTAAAAACTATATTATATATAATACTAAATATATAATTATATTTAATAATATACAAATATACCCGTATACATTTTTATTTTTCAAAGTACGTATACTGCGAGCCAGTCAGCATACTTTCATTATACGTACCCATGTATATGTGTATATAGGTGTATTATTAAATTCAAAGGCTAAGATTAAACATTATTAATTTCACCATAAACACTAGGTAGAGTGTGTACATATATATATACCTGTGTATACGTATGTATGCGTACATACATGTCGACACATGTGTACGAGCATATCCGTCTGCTTAACATACACATGTATTGATATGTCTGTACATATACATACATGTTTACAATGTATAGATGTATGTGCGTTCCCAATCAATCATTAACTCATAACATTCACATCATTCATACTTGGGTCATGGTATAGCAAGTCTGACGTTTAAACAATTACATCCCCTAAAGCATAAAGAAGTGAATTTAGAATCCTTATGGTCAATAAACAAGCCTACGGATGACTTACCGTTATCTCGACAAATAGACTTGGCTTACTCAATCTATAGTATGTGTGTGTATGCCCAATTTGGTAATCGTTACTGTTTACCCGACCAAGTTCCTCCCCGAATGATGTCTCTCCTCTGTCCGGAGGTACAGTCTTCATACCTGCACACCATGACATGACATCGACAGTCATATGCTCATAACAAGGTAAAAACATCTCACAAGTTAGAATAACATTATTCCATAATTGTATGCAACATTTAATCAAGACTAAATCATTTAGAAGTAACAATCAAATGAAACCATCATTTAAATAGGACTCATTCATTTAATAACGAGATCAACCATGTTTTATTCATCATCAAGATTCAAACATTACAATCAATTACCCTATACAATAGTAGCTATAAAATCGGGATGTAACATCTTCAAAATGTCTAAGTGTAACAAAATTTTTAATTTTGGGGTACAACACAATCCTAGAAAGTAATGCATAAAACCTAGATTCTTCATCTCAAATTCAGAAGCTAACTCCTTCGTGCATTTGACAATGAGATATTTTGCTCCAGTAAGAAATAGATCATCAACATAAAGAACCAAGATTAAAGCCTCACCATCAACTACCTTGAAGTAAAGATTTGAATCAGCATCATTCTTGGAGAAGCCCAAGCTCATCAAGTATCGATCAATCCTCTCATACCAAGCATGAGGAGCCTACTTAAGGCCATACAAAGCCTTCTTCAATCTACAGACATGAGACTCCTTCCCATGAATCACAAAGCCATCAGGTTGCTCAATGTATACTTCTTCAATTACACCATTAAGGAATGCTGTCTTCACGTCCATTTGATGTAGCTTCCATCCCTTAGCTGCTGCAATAGCAATGATAGTCCTGATGGATGTATAACGAGCAATCGGAGTAAAAGTTTCTTCATAATCTATTCCCTCTTTTTGAGAGAATCCTCTAGCCACAAATCTAGCTTTGTATTTCTCAATACTTCCATCAGCTGCATGCTTGATCTTGAAAAGCCATTTAGAAGATACAACTGATTTCCCTTCAGGTCTTGGTACAATATCCCAAACATCATTCTTGATAATAGATTGATATTCTTCAGCCATAGCATCTCTCCATACTTGCTGACTTGATGCTTCCTCAACACTGGAAGGCTCAGACTCAATGATGTGACTCATTAATGCTACATAGCTTGGAAACTTCTGTGGTCTTTTGCTTTCTTTGAATGTGCCTCTAGGAGTTGCAAACTTTTCTGCCTCTTGCATAGTTTGCCTAGCCCATAGAGGTCTCTTTCGACCTATGACAATATCTCTTGGCCCATTAGTTGGTTCCAAAGGTTCAACTGGATGAATATCCTCTTCTGGTTCAGTAAACTCCCTCTGAATCTCAGGAGTAAGATCAACGTCCATGTCTTGAGGAGTCTCCTGGTCTTCATTATCTATCTCCATGTATGAACCTTTAGATCTTTTGAATGCAACATCTTCTTCAAAAGAGACATCCCTACTGATCTCTATCTATTTCTATCCTGGAATGTAAATCTTGTAGGCTTTTGAAGATTCACTGTAACCCACAAATATTCCTTTCTTGCCAGATGGTTCTAACTTAGATCTCTTATCTTTAGGCACATGAATATAAACAGGACAACCAAAGATTCTCAAGTGACTAATCTTAGGCTTCACACCTGTGAAGGCTTCTTTAGGAGTCATATTTTCCAAAATACGATGAGGGCTCCGATTCTGAACATACATTGTAGTTCTGGATGCTTTTGCCCAAAGGAAGGTTTGTAAGTCTTGATCATGGATCATAGCTTTGGCTGCCTTAACTATGGATCTATTCTTCCTTTCTGCAACTCCGTTTTGCTGAGGATTGTAAGGAACACAAAACTCCCTCTTAATCTCTGCCTCAATGCAGAAATTACGGAAGCCTCCAAAAGTGTATTCTCCTCGGTTATCAGATCTTAGGACCTTGATCCTCTTTCTAGACAAATTTTCAACTTGAGCCTTAAATTTTTTGAGTTTCTCAAGTACATCTTCAGATTCCTTAGACTTCAAAAAAAAAATCCAAGTCTTTCTAGAGTAGTCATCAATGAAAATTACATGATACCAAAAACCACTCAAGGATGCAACAGACATTGGACCACACAAATCAGAATGGAAAAGATCTAGAATACATTTTTGTTGTTGTTTATTGGACAGCGTCGGTCGCATCTTCCAAATCAGATCAAAGCAATTAAATTATAGCCTATCCGCTATTTAATTGGTGTAGAACAAATTCTTGATTGGGACACGTCTCTTGCTAAATATAAATTAATATTTGTTTATTAAGAAGAGGCACGATTATCTATGAAGGACGACTTATTGTTTGTAAAGTCTTATCTCTTGATTGAGGCCGACATGATGATATTGAAAGGTTGCGTCTCTCTCCATTCATTGTGTATATATTACCATTCCTTGCTCTCATTCGATTATCATATTCACTTCAGTTCATTCGATATTCATTCCATATTCATATCAAGTTCAAGTTCTTCAAGTGCGAATTGATCTATAGAGCAGATCGATATTTTGTGTAGAAGACTGAGATCTATATTAGCAGATTGTATCTATCAGTTTTAGTATTTGCATTAGATTGTGATGCTGCTTGTTGGCTTTCTTATCGGCCTATTGTAAAGGAGACATTCTTATTGTGATCCAATAATATAAGAGATATTATTGGCTGGGTTTTTCTCCCTCAAGAGGAGGGTTTTCCCAGGGTATCTGCTGTGTCTTGTGTTTAATTTTGAATTAATTTCTATACATTTAAATCTGATCATTAAATCTAACAATTTTGATCTACTTTCACTACTATGAAAAGGACCCTTAGTATTCTTACCCATTGCACATCCTCTGCCAGTACCATCATGCTCCTGACTGAGTTTCGGAAGGCCAGTAACCATCTTCTCCATGGATGGAAGAGCTCTGAAGTGAAGGTGAGCAAGCCTCCTATGCCAAAGCTCACTTGAATTGGTGGAATCATGCAACAATGCTTGAATTGGATGAATGGAAAGTCTATATAGACTCTCTTGCCGAACACCAATCACTCGGGCTTTTTTGATGCTAGAGTTCTTCGGCCAAGCAAGAACTTTTCCCTTAGAAAATGCAACTTGATATCCTTTGTCCTCCGAAGCTGAAATTGATACAAGGTTCCTCTTGATACCTGGTACGAACAAGACATCACTCAAATGAAGAGGGATGCCGAAATCTAGATGAAGAGAGGTGGCTCCAACACCTTTCACTGAATAGCAAGCATCATCTCCGATTATTACTTTAATGTTGGTTTCTCTCTCCACCAAATATGAAAGATGCTCTTTATATCCTGTAATGTGTCAAGAAGCGCCACTATCAATCAACCATGTGGTACTATCAGTTGGAACATTGCTTGATAGGGCAGAGATAAATAGAAATCCACTTGAGTTATCTCTTGATTTCTTCTGAGGAGAGACATCATCCACATCCACAGTAGAAGCATGTTGTTTTGGTGTTGTTGCACAATCTCTAGCATAGTGACCATACTTGTCACATCTGAAGCACTGTATATGGGAGAGATCCTTCTTCTTCTTGGATTTAGGAGCAACATCCGATTTCCTGTCTCTATTCCTCTTGAAGTTACCTTTTCTCCCTTCTCTTCCTTTCCTTTTTGAAGTTCGAGCAGCAAGAACATGATTGTCTTCATTGTGAGAGCTTCAACCATTACCTTTTGTTGCCAACTTGGATTCTTCTTGAATGCAATCTGCTCTAAGGCGATCAAACTTTGGTAGCTTAGATCTTCCACTGATACCTTGGATAAAAGGCTCCCAAGATTGAGGAAGACCGTTAAGTGCCAACATGACTCTCTATCTTCAATTATGTCTCCAATGGCATAAAGTTTATCCTTCAACTCAGTGATCTTCATAAAGAAGGAGATGACTGAATCTCCTTTCGCCATCTTGATCTGATGAAGCTGTTGCCTTTAAGCAAGAGCTCTACTGGTGTTATTGATCTCATGCAATCCCTCCAAGGTCTTGAACATCTCTTTAGCTGTCTTCAACTTGGAGATAATAGGCACAAGGTGATCTCTCACAGAATCAATCAATATCTTCTTGGCCTTTGTGCCATTCTTCCTCCATTGTGTCTTCTCAGTCTCATCAGAAGGTTTGGGTACCTCGCTCTCCACGAACTCGAGAATATCATTTTCTTCCAATGCAATAAGAACTCTGAACTTCCAAGAGGTGAAGTTAGATGCACCATCAAGTCTATCTTCAACCTTGAGTCCGTTCACCATTCTCGTAGTTAAGATAGAATCCCTTGGATAAGAAGAAGAGAGAAGATTTCGCTGCTTACACAAATCTGATCATGATCTTGCTTAAACCCGCTTTGATACAATGTTAGTTTTATGACCAGATTTAAATTAAGTAGAAATAAGACAAATAAATGCAATAGAACACATCATATACCCTTGGAAAACCCTCCTTGAGGGAGAAAAACCCAGCAACAATATATCACCTATATATTGAATAGAATAGCAGCTATATGCTTTACAATGAGGCCAATCACAAGGCCGATCTGATGTAGAAATAATAGCACCATTCTTGATGCAAGAATACAACCAAATGAAGTATATCGAACTCCTTGAAGAACAATATATTGACCTGCTGTGATATCGAACTCCTTTCAGAATTATATGCACTTGACACTAGATGAATGAATGATATGAGAGAGAGAGAGCAACGCTCCTATATATACAAAATGAAATTTCTTCTCCCAAGCAATACGACTTTACACAAGAAGTCGGCCTCTTCTTGAAACATCACGTCTCTTTCTCCCATGCGACTTTGTTAAGTCGGCCTTTATTTGAAATAAATAAAATATTAAATGTTTGTAATGAGACCCTTTCACAAGGGTCGGCATCAAATGAATATTTAAATATTAAATTCGTATGAGAGAAAGAATCTCCCGCCACTACCATTATAACATCAACAACCATTACATAGAGAAGACTAATGCATAAATGAACTTTAATGCAGCCCTTTAGGAGGTTCACACATCTACATTGTTTGACATTTTTCAAATTTTAACATTATGTTCATCTTTGGAATGGTGCACAACGTTCTATTGGTTCACATTTTTTGGTTTTGTAATTTACTTTTTGTTGGCGTAACAACTAGCACCTCTGGAGTAAGAGTTGGTACGGACAGCTATGCACACTACGCAATGAGTGCTCTTCAAATTAGGAGGGGAAGCTCCCTCGTTGTGCTTGACAAAAGTACCTATAAAGGAAAATAAACTAAACTATATCCTGTCTTTTTGTTTCAGCTGTAGAGGTACAAGGCTTTCTCGAAAACTATATACGTTGCAGCTGAGTATTTTCTGATTTTGCAGATTTACTAACTACAACTAAACTTAATTACTTAAATTCTATCCAGTCTCCTCAAGAAAACAGAGCATGAGGAAACGGAGCAAGGTTTGACTATTAGACGATAAACGAGTATAGATTCTCAACTTGAAGGCAAGGTGGCACATCTATCTGCTCAATCTAAACAAGTTTATTGGTAACAACATCACACGATAAACCGAATACGGATTCTCTACTTGAAGGCAAGGTGGCACATCTATCAGCTCAATCCGAACAAGTTTATTGTTCACAACAACACACGATAACCAAGTGCAGATTCTCTACTTGAAGGCAAGGTGGCACAACTATCATCTCAATCTGAACAAGTTTATTAAACTCAAAACAGATTTGATTTAACTATGGAAAGAATTCACCATTATAATTGCATGAAACCCTATGTGGCATAACAATTCATCATAATAGTAAAGACGCATGAACAAATACCAAAAGAGCAATATTGAGGGCAAGGTAGGCGCAGCATATATTCCTCTCTCGTGCAAAAGTTATGTACAAATGAGCAAAAACTCTTATTTATAGACATCGAAAGGTGTAGGGAACACTAAAATCACCTTGAGTCAACTACAGTCTTGCAATGCATGCAAGATTTATTACTAAACCCTAATAAAGTAAACTATACAGTTAATTGGAAAGCTACCATCAGTTAACTGAAACATTTAACCTAAATGGACCATGTGCAAGCATGCACGTCCTTATTTAAAGCAAAGTTAACTGGACACTACCTTCAGTTAACTGGAAACCCTAACCCTAACTCCTGTGACGATAATTCCAAGGATGAGATAAGCATGTGTGAAATCAGCAAGTGAACTCAAGATTGAAAGTCCAGTTAACTGCTGCTCATGACTCAACCCTCGAAATTAACTGCAGGTTCCAACTGGCAGATCACTCCATGTCATCTCGGTCTAACACTTCGACCAAGAACTCATCAATCTCTCTGTCATCTGGCACTTTGATACTGTCTAAAGCAATAATTTGTCTCTTCAGTTCTCTGTCGCCTTCCTTGACTGTATGCATGCCTTCTTTGACATCTTCAGTCGCCTTTCTGAAACTAGCTGAAATAACTGAAACATTCTCCAGCTTAGCCGCCATAGGCTCGCCCTCAAGGTTATCACGAATCAGCTTTTCGAACTCAGCTTGTACTTTGTCCAATTCAATATACATGCCATCCTCAAGAAGATAATGACACGGAATCTGAACAACAAAACCACTGAAAAGTGCAAGCGCTCCAACTACATCATCTTTCAGTGAAAACAACTTGGTAGAGATCTTTTCACACATTTCCATTTTGAGAAGGTGCTGTTCTCTCCAAGTAAAAACTTTCTTGATCTTCATCAATCTCCAAGGCATCGTATGCAACAGACAACTGAGATACAAGAACACGATCCTTGGCTAAACTCTTTGCAACTGAAACCTCGAGCAACTGAATACCTTGACGAAGCCTATGTGCTTCACTCCTCAACTGATACAAATCTGCAAGAAGATGTCAACCTGTAGCAACTAAACTTTCAATCCAGTTGTCCAAAAGTCCGCCATGACTGACTAACTGATCCAGTTTTCGTTGTTCTGCAGGTGTATTCTGAGGAAGAATAGGCGCTCTACTTGAATTTCCGTGAACAAGATCAGAGATATACTGGCGAAGTTGACTATTTTCAGCCTTAAGCAATGCCTTATCCTCTCCATCCTTCGTGATACGTTCTTCAAGATTAATAGTAACAATCTTAAGAAGAGTCACGTCTGTCTCTCGAGTGGTCCTGCCAAGATTTGCCTTAGTAAAAGTAAAGTCACCAACTTCGACTTCATCTAGGCTCTTACCCTCTGGAGGAACAACAACTTCTATAACAATCTTTGATTCTGGAGTCTTTTCAATATGCACCTGTTTCTTAATCTTCTTGTTTGACCTTCTCTGATAAGGTTCACCGAACTCAGATAAATCAAGGTTATACGAAGGTTCTTGCCTTTGCCTCCCCAAAGACCTCTCGAGCCAACAAGATTGAACAATATCATCAATCCGAGGAGAGACTGTCCCTGATGTATCCACCTGTGGCGGTTTAGTTGTCTCTGATCCAACTCGAATTGGTATCTTAGGCTCCGAATCTATGTCAATAGGTTGCACGTGAGGCGAACTAGGAGGTGAAACGTGAGGTTCAGCCTGAATGACTGTCTCTACTGGAATCTCAGGTACATTCTCAACTTGCTTCTGCTTCCTCTTACCAGTAGCTCTCTTTCCTGTATTTCCACTGAGTTTAACTCCTTCAGGAGGTATCACAATAGCCTTGACCCGAGGTCTTGACCTAGAAGTAGAAGGCAATGAAGAAAACTTCTCTGGCGGCTCTGTCATAGGAACTGACTTACGCTTCTGCTTACTCTCCAAGAACTGCTTGTTGGTTTTGATAACCGATCTAGAAACCTCCTCAATAGAAGTATTCTCCTTAGCATACCAATTTGGTGAACGATGTGGCTGCCGAGCAATTTGATCTCTGACATATGAATTGAGAAGAACTTCTCCATCATCATCTGATAGACCATCAACATCCTCTGATAGGTAATCAAAAAGCTGAGTGATAGTGAGTCTACAATAGTGACGACGACGAACCTCGAATTCATCTTCACAATTAGCCCAGAAATCTTCAAGTGCTGGCTTATGTGCAATCCCTCGCTCTAACCTGTCTGCATAATGACCCAGAGGATCATAAGAACGCCTCTCAGTATGAGTCTTAAGTTTGAATCTTTCTATCTCGGTTGACATAAGCCTGGCATCCGTTGCCGCATTGCATGTGAAAATTCCCAATGTAAATGGAAAATTAGCTGCAGTCTTATGACGACTGCGAAGAAAGAAATGAACATGTTGCATCTGCCTGAAAAACTCCATGAAGATGATCTTGTCTGAAGGATACCTTGGTAACATCAAAGGCTCTCCAACATATCCATAAACCCGGATGTATGTGAATGTAGGGAATTGGATAAAGCAATCCGCCCAAGTCTCCATTGCTGATTTTGCCTCGACAGAAATACGAATGTGCATCTCGTTGTCAAGATCTCTAACTGTCCTCATAGAAAAGTGATCATTCATTGCTCGGAAGTCTTGCTCAGACTTAGAAAACTCCAACTGAGGATAATACTCATGAACACGTTGAACACCAAGAGTGCCATTAGTTTTTAGATGCTTGTAGCTGCCTTGGAATGCAACTAAGTAAACCAAGTAAGATATCATATGAAACTCATGAAACTTGAGGAAATTAGTAATCTGCTGATGTAAGCAATCACTAATCAACATAGCCCAGTCAAAATGTTCTGTGCCATCAAGAATTCTGGAAATAAGATAAAACATCCATGATCGGAAAGTGCTAGCATCCTGTTGACTTGTAACTCGATTGAGCAAAGTTATCAAAACAGCAACCTCATCCTTGAATTCACCACGACCAACCTTTTTAGGCATGTTAGTCTTTTGAACTTTCAGCCATTTCTGAGCCACTTTTCTTTTTGAACGTTGTTGATCTCCATCCCATATCTTCTCACAGGCCTCAATAACCATAGTAAAGTTATTTGAACGAGGAGAAATAGCAAAACATTTCTCTATGTCCTTCGGTTTGAGACTGCAAACAACCCTCCCATCAGCTGATCTAATTTGTCGTGAAGATGAGTCATAATGCTTGATACAAGCAAGAACGAACTCGAGATCAAAAGTAGTAACAGGAATGGATGCCGTTGCTAGCAATCCGGAACGCTCAAGATTTCTCAATGAATTGCCGCTAACACCCTCCAGACTGCTCAGATTAACAACTGGATAAACATGATTTAGGTCTGTATTTGAAGTTTTGACAAAATTATGCATAAGGGCCGATTTGATCTTATAATCAATGAGATTGAACTGCATTTTGAAAATGAAGACTTTTGACTGTAAAGTCGAATATACTTGAAGAACTTTCTGGAAAAATTGAAAACCTCTGGACAAAGCTAAAAATAGCCTAAGACAGGAGAAATTTTTGAAGTTTTTATGAAACGTGGGTTTTGTGCAGAATCAAATTCTAAGACAACCCAAATAGCTTGATTCTCGAAAAAATGTATTTCAAGCCCACATGCAAATAAATTCTCGGAAAAAAAGCACAGAGTTTCAGAATGAAGACTACGGGGCAATTTTCTCGAAAAAATCTAAGACGTAGGTTTTGCTGCAAATTCTGAAGTATGACAACCCAGATGATCAAACTCTGAAAATATGTAGAATTTCTTTGACATGCGAAGAAAGTACCTAAGATGAGAAATAGAAGAAATAAGACAGAAGATAGAAAGTTTTGCTTGTTCTGCTTCTGAAAAATTCGCCAATCTCTTTTTGGAACTTGATAAAACCTGCATGCAAAGTGAAAATAAAGTCTTGAATCTTCTTTCTCTGAACAATCTGAATCCGTTGCTACGAAGAACGCTGAATTCTGACACCTGTAGCACCTTTAACTTGCTGCTCGCTCAAGAAGAATGTATATTTTGAAGCTTGAGATGAAGAAATAATGGACGCCAATGCTTGAATAAATAGATTTTCATCTTTGAAATTCGCACAAAGGCATTAAACCTTGAAAAATGGCGCTTGGCTTGTGATTGGACCTCAATTTTAGTTAACTGAAACTAAAATAAGCTAAATAAAGCATCATGCTTTAGGGCGCCTCATCAAGACTTCAGTTGCAAATTTATTTAAAGCAACATGCGAATTTGACTTCAGTTGGCAATCCTTGTTAAATTCGCCATACTTCAAGAATTCACTAAATTCATAAATAAGAATTAAAGTGTCCCTTTTAGAATTGAAGTTGACAATGAAAATTCGCCATACTTCATGCTCATGCTTTAAATCTTCAAAAACTCTAAATATGGCGTACCTTTTAGAACAGAAGTTGACATTCAAAGGAAAATGCGCCAACTTCACAAAGTCAAAATTCATGCTTTAATTTAAATATGGCGTCCCTTTTAAGACTTCAGTTGACATTGAATGAAGCACCATCTTCACAAAATCTTCACAATTTCAACCAAATTCGCCATGCATGCAAACTCAAGTTGATTTTTAAGCATAATCTTCAGTTAAGTGAACATGCAAACAAGTTAACTCAACATGCAAAGTTGTTAACTGGACATGCAAACTAGTTAACTCGACATGCGAACTGAAAGATCACTCAACATGCCAATATACGAACTAGAGATGACAACCCAGAAATCGTTCAGTCTAACTGAAGTCAGAACTCAAGTTAGGGCGCACCAGTCAACTTCTTTCGAAAAATCAACTTTGACCTCTTAAGGCGAATTCCAGACTTAGCCAATTTTCATGAAAATTTGGATTGTAACCTTCGCCAAGACCTCTGTTCATCCTCTGACACTGGCTGACTGACTCCACCAATTGGCTGGCTGACAGACACATCGCAGAGCAGGACAAAAACTGATCAAAAGATACCTTGAAGTTGAACATCATAAAACTAACATCTGAAGGCTCAAAAATCCAAGCGCCCTTTTCAAGAACTGCTCTTTTCCTCAGACTCGAGTCAAATTTTGACATCTCTATCTCGTACGAAGGGAAAAATAAATCCTTCATAACTTCTGATTAACCAATTTTCAGGACTGGATTACAGGTTCACTGCGGAGCTGACTTCATTCTGTATGACAGCTGCAAAGGCACATTTCTCCATAAAACATCATCTGAGGGGTGAAAATCAAGGGCGCCTTTTTCAAAAGTTGCTCTTTTACTCCCACAGAGCCATTTCTGGAACTGACCAAAATAACACTAAAACTCCGACTGCAAGTTGCTGAGTCATCCTCTGATCTGACGGAGACAGGCAACGGATAGCTAGATGTAACATGAACAAACTGAATATCTAAGATCATCAAAAAGAAGGCATTAAAGGCTTGAAAAGCTCAGGCGCCTTTCTGAAAAAGTGCTCTTTTGTTCATTCTTTGATATTTTGACTAAGATTTGACCCCATGTTTGACCTTTGGCTTAGGCACTTCTGCAACTTAGATTCACCTACTGACGGATGCGTCGCGAAGCTTGAGCAAATGTGAGACAAACATCTTGGGTGGCATTTAGTCAAAAACCTTCATTTGACAACTCAAAAAGATGGACGCCTTTTCAAAAGTTGCTCTTTTTTCTAGTGTTAGCCAATTCTGGCTCTCCTCTCGTTTTGCGCTATATCTTCCGTAACTTGCACGAAACAGGTCCGTTTGACAAGCTTGATAACCCATCGCGAAGCTGACATGATGCGGGACAAATGTCTGCTGGAGGTGACAAACCCTAAAAACAGGATCTAAGCCCCTAAAAGATAGGGCGCCCATTTGAAAATGTGCTTCCTTCTCCAGAGAGAATTTTGATTATTTTCCTTCAGATTTTCACTTTTCTCAAATTTCTTCAGTAACAGACTGACATGACATTGACACCAACTCCATATTTAAAAAGCCCAAAAATGACCTTCTGACATCACTTTAACAAGATTAAGACTCAATTAAGCAAAATGCCTTAGTGAAGCAAAAATTTTGGTTTTGGGTACAACACTTTTTGCACATTAATACGAAGGCAAATGCTCTTACGTTGGTTTGTGAAGTTTCAAATTTGAAATTGATGCACTTCTTTGGAGTGGCACACACCTTTCCATTGGCAAACATTTTTCACTTACCACTTTCTTAACACTTGATGTGTCGCTTTGGTGAGGTGAATACCATTACATTGGAAAACATCTTTTCAAATTTTAACTTGTGCTCCTCTTTGGTCATGCACGTGCGATTGTACCATGATGCAGTTTTTTGACTTATGGAAAAACTTGAACTCTTATATTGGGTGCATGCCCTTGCATTGGGGAACATTTTTTCACACCTTAGCAAAATTTTCACCTTTTCTCCATCAATTTCAGTTTCAATTCTTGCTTTGTTAGATGCATTGGAAAGCTCCTTCTAATGGTCCTCCAAAGACACCGACTAGAGACAACAAAAGGACATTAATGATCATAACATGGACTTTAAGTATAGTTTACAAACAACAAATGACAAGTTTTATACTTAGAATTTGACTTAGGACAATTTTTTTTGCATGTGTACAACAAAGTATAATTATAATCTTGTTCTGGCATCAAAATCGAAGATTGCAGCTTGGGCAGAAGAAGCTTCAACTACTTGGTCCACATCATTTATCTTTGTTCACAACTATTATGGTGTGGAACAATTTTGCAGCTCAAAGTTTAATTAACATTAGATGAAGGATCCACCAAATAATGGAGTGAAATCACTATTTGTACAAAGTTTTGGAATGTATTTCTCTATCAAATGGATAGAACTTTAAGTGAATATAAGAATAAGTTGTTTGTTGAATGGGATGAACTTAAGTGGTAAATCATCTGGGCATCCAAGCCAAAGTATATCTAGTAAGAGAAATTTATGAATTAGAAAAAAGAAAGAATAAGTTGTTTGATATGGCATACTGTTTTACTTAGTTATCATGGTCAAGTTTTGGAAATATGTAAAGAAGGTTTGAGCATTTTTTGTATTCTTTTCATGTGTCAAATTCTAGGGCTTTTTTATGTTAGTGAGTGACTGTACTTTTGGTGAGCTAAGTACAAGGGTTGTTGAGGAATACGTGTATGCTGATGGTGTATGCATTTGGTTTTTTAAGTGGTGCTTTTGTTTTGGACATATGCAAATGAATCGTTTAATTTTGCTCAAACATTATAAAATTGTCTTCTTATGATGGCAATCTAATTAGATTTTTCAAAAAATGGGACAATTTTAAAGCTATTTCTTTGAAGTTAATCTACAACTAGAAACATATTCTTTGCTTCAGGTTCAACAGAGTAAAGATTATAGTTACACTTCCATGAAGACATCTGATTATTTGAGTCTTTTTGGGACTGGTGAGAATCAACTCTCTTTTCCTCATTATTCTGGCTTATCATTAGAGAGGCTAAGAGCTTGTACTCATGGAAACATCCCCAATAATTTCATAGTAATCTGATATTTTTTTCTTTTTGATAGGTAAATCTCTTGACCCTCACCCATCATCTTGTTAATGGATGGAGATAGCACCCCTCTTGACTTATTTTTTGGCCTAGAAGTTGCTTCTGAGAGGTATCTATCTTGTCCAATTTCACCTGAAACTTACATGATCTTGTCCTTATTTAGAATCGACCAGCTGTTAGTCCCCAACCATTTGTATTTGTGATGCTTCTCATTTTGATGATTACTTGTTTCAAATATTTGGATTCTACAAATTAGGATTAGATTTGCTCTATTTATAGGGCAATAGATAATTTAATAACTAAAATACAACAAACAAATTCCTACCTTTTGTTTTCCTTGGATAAATAGTTGTAGGGACTCATGTGATTACAAAACCTGTGATTTTTTTTGGATTGAAAGTATGTTTGTTGGCATGCTAAGTCTACTTTCCTCGCTTCGTGAAATGTTAATGTGCTCCCCACATGCTATTCTTCAAATGAATAAAATGATATTGCGTTCTTTTTTGTAAAGTAGAGATATAAGTGCATGATTGAGAAATATGTATAGAGTGATTCTCACTATTAATCAAGAGGTTGAACATTGTGGGAATGATGACATTAGTTAGATAGCTTCTTGTTTAAGTGAACTTTGCCCAAACGATTAAAAAGGTACCTATAGCTCATTCATTCTAAGGTAAAATAAATAAATAGAATGGATCAAGTTGAAAGGGGAACTTGGGAGGTGAAAAAGCATAAAAGAAAAAACATAGCCTTTAAACAATTCATACACATGCTTTATTGAACTGCAATATATGGCTGCATATTTCGGGTTGCATTTATTATCATATGATTTTTTGTTGTATTTAACTTTTTAATCATTGTCTACTGCATATCTCTTCTATTGCAGGAGTCCGCAAAGAGCGAGCAGCACTAGGAGCCATTTTATTTCTCTCGGCTTTTCTCTATGCATTTTGGCGCATGGGCATTCACTTTCCCATGCCTTCTCCAGACAAAGGTTTAATTTTCTAAATTTCATTGAGTACTGCAGAAGCGACAAGGGCTATTTTATTTACTAATGTAATTGGCACATGTGCTCAAACTAATAGTTTTATTATTAAGAGAAACTCTAATTATATAAAATGAATAGTACAAAAAAAATCATATTCAAAAAATTTACCAGCAGTAGCCAACTTGCTTGTTAGATTATTGTGCATCATGAAATGTAGATGAAAATGATTATGTTTTACAATTTAGTGTTGAGAACATATAAAACCATGCATAAGAATCTGCTAGGGACTTGCAGGGTATTCAAATGCT
Organism: Sequoia sempervirens; assembly: GCA_007258455.2. NCBI lineage: Eukaryota > Viridiplantae > Streptophyta > Pinopsida > Cupressales > Cupressaceae > Sequoia > Sequoia sempervirens. Next base: position 140,089 of record VDFB02241120.1, read on the forward strand.
TATTCATGACCTGCCAGTGGTATTCTGAAGTCCATAAGTAGTTTTTGAGAAATTTACAAGTCTACCAGGGCTTTTAGGCGATTCTCATCCATTCTAGGGACTTGGAACAATCAACTCTTAATTCAATTATCTGACTTTAATGGTGATATGCCAAAATTGATTACTATTAACCAGAATTAATGGAAGAACAATTTCTGAGGTAGGAACACTGCATCTATTAGTGTTTAGCCTCTATTTGGATTTTCTCATGGCTGTAAGTTTTCTAAATGTCATTCAAACATTTGATCAATAATGGCTCAACTAAATCTTATCCATTCTATGGAAAATGCTTCAATTTAGATCTATCATTATTTGGCACACTCATGCCAAAAAATGCTGAAACATAAAATCACATGCATTATATTTGTAGAAAGACTTGTATATGACAAACAAAATACATCAAAAAATCTTATGAAGGTGCAACTTTATGGCTGCATCAACAAAAAAGCAGTGCTCCCCGGGGATGCATCATCTACCTTGGAAGCCCTGTTTCCTATAGGGGATGTTTTCGGAACGCCTAGGAAACATCCCCTCCCTGTCCCCTTTTCATGCTAGTTTTAGGAAATGTTTCGGAAACGCCATTGAATGTGTAGGGGATGTTAGGGGATAGCTAGCCGTCCTTGAGATGGCTAGGGGACATACAGGCGTCCCCCAATTGTCCCGGGGACAGCTAGCCATCCCCTACAGCCAAACACATTTTGACATAAGTTTTTAAAAGAAAAAACACATTTTTAAATTAAGAGATTGAAGCAGAATATCTAAAGGATGATTAATTGGCTGAATTATCAGAAGATCCATAGGCAGCACAGGACAATAGTTATACTTTCTGAATGGACTGATCTTCCACGATAATAGTGTAGTCCTTAGCTTCAGCCCAAAATTCATATCAGAAGTATTAGCTGAAAACCACTCAATGCCATCAGTGAGAAACATAAGATTCTTCATAACCTACTCCAGGGTCAGAAAGACATGCAAATGGAAGGATTTAAAGAGGGAGTACGACAGCTCATGTCATCATGTGAACAGTGCCAACGGAACAAGGATGGAACTGTATGTAACCCTGTAGTACTTCAGCCCCTTCCTATTCCAAGTGAAAAATGGAAATCCTTCAGTATGTATTTCATTACTAGTTTATTGAAAGTTAATAGTAAGGATTGTATTTATGTTTAGTCAATATGTTGTACCCAAAACCAAAGTTTTTGCTTCATCAAGGCATTTTGTTTAAAAGAGTCTAAATCTTGCTAAAATGATGTCAAGTACAGTTTTTGGGCAATATCAAGCATGGAGTTTTGTCAGTAGTTTGTCAGTCAAAGGCACCATTTCATTGATTAGAACCTGAATCAGAGGCTCAGAACGAAGCATTTCACGATGAAGGAGCATTTCAAGATGACACTTATACTTTTTATGGTCATTTCAGTGGCTATAATGATGTTTTCAATAGTCTATTTTTGAAGATTTCTCAAAAGAAAGCAAGAAAGCGCACCTGTAGCCCAAGGGCGCCCTTCTTTTTGAAGGTCAAGATTTTGTTGAAAATACTCATAAATACAGTCAAACTCTTCAAAATTGGTCTGGCTATCCGATGAGCTATCCAGCGAAGCTTTCCGAGACCCGTAACTCCGACAACTGGCGATAGAAGTTGAAATTTCCAAAGTTTCACATTATAGAAACTTGTCCTTTTCCAGCTTAAGCGCGCCTATAGCTTGAGGGTGCCCTTCTTAAAGGGGTGTTGGATCTTGGTATTTCTGGTGGATGATGCAGTCAATCTCTTCCTGACTAGTCTGCTTATCCGACGAGCTATCAAACGCAGTCATCTAAGTCCCAGAGCTCTGGCAGTCGACGTCTGAAGATGAGCTTATAATAGAGTTTTCACATCCTTGAGCTTCTTCGTTGCGTTTCCAATGCAACTATAGCTCAGGGGCGCTTGACAAAATGACCCTTGAGATGATCCAGTTTGCTGATGAGGTCTTCCTGACATCAGTACTACTCTAGTCCAGCTTCGCGTTGCACCAAGTTGCCTGTTAATCCGACATTCTGAAAGATCGTGGCAGAGTTTCTACCAAGCACGTAATTTCACGGGCAGACTAGCATATCAATTTCATTGTATTTCTGTAGGCCAGAGGCGCCTAGTCTTTAGGCCTGTCAGATGAGGTTGTTCACGTTCGAAGTCTTCACAAGACTTGAGTGTAATTTCTCTAGCTTTCCAATGAGCCTAGCCGTCAGCCTTCGGGATTTGGCAAATGCTCGTACGTGCGAGGTCTTTGGCGAAATGCTGAAAAGTGAAGACATCTGGAAAATGGCTAAGTATGGAGCGTATATTTTAAATAAAAAACGCACTTATATTTTTGAGGTCTTGGAAGCAGTTTTCTTGCTTCGTCATCTCAAGAGATATCTCTTCTCAATGCTCCTAGCTATGTAGAGAGACAGTCGGCACACAGATCGGGGTATTCCAACTCTCGGTATCGGAGGACAAAGTAGGGTACTTGGATGAAAGTTCAACTTTGTCAAAATGGTGTCAGTGCAACTGTGGCCTAGGGGTGCTTTTACTTTTGAGGCCCTTAATGCACTTTTCAGATGCCTTGCGTACAGTCGTTGGATCCAGAATGTCTCCAGGCATGCAGTGAGCTTGGTTTCCTGTCAGCAGGGTTCACCATTCACCGTCAGCAGCTGTTTGAAGTATCAGATGGCAGTTTAGGAAAATGGTTAAGTCTGGCACCTGTAAATGAATTTAATCAAGGGCGCCTAATTTTTTGAGGTGTTAAATGATGGATTTTGCAGTGATGACTCCCAACAGACATTTCTTCTTTGCTCAGCAGGCTTCGCATTCAATTCACCAGTTCAGTCTTAGCATCATCCGGTCACCCGGAAATTAGTGTCGAAGATGGCCAATCGTGACTTTGTCGTCAGCTATAAAATAGGAAGTTAATAAAAAGTGCAATATCTTGAGCAAATGGACACCTATGAGCTCAGATGATGACTTTTTGGAACCAGTGAAGTCTAACGGTGAATCCTAAAGCTTCTTTTGAATTGTCAACTGAAGTTAGATAATTTTTAATATTTATTTTGCATTAAATGGCGAATTTCTATGATTGGTGCCTTTGCAAATTGCATAATGAATATTTTATTATTCAAACTTCGAGTCAGTGGCAGTGAAACTGAAAGGGGTCCAATTAGAAGGCGTCTATTTCAGTCAGGGTTTTTGATCTTGCAGTTCATAAGATGGTGCGAATTTTCCTTATTTAAGTAAATTCGCCATCTTCATTTATTATTCACCAAGCTTCAAGAGAAATTTGTATTTTTAAAGAGAAATCCATATTTTCAAACAAAATTCGTTTTTCTTCAAGGCAAAGGCGTGTTTTTCAAGAAAAATTCATATTTCTTCAAAGCAAAGACGTATCTTCAAGGAAAATTCGTAATTCTCAAGGCAAAGGAGAATTTTAGCAAGCAAAGGCGAATTCTTTATCAATTTCCAAAGGCGATTTTTCCATTAAACACATTCTTTTTGCAGGTTAAAGTTCACATTCATCAGCAAATTTGAAGAACAGGGGCGATTTTCACAGAAGAAAGAGCATATAAAAAACGTCTTTCTCCTCGTTTCTCAAATTTCTCTCAAAATCCAATTCGCATGTTCCTGAAATTGGCAAATTTGACAAGTCTGAACATCTGGATCATTTCTATATAACTTCCTCGAATTAAAATCGTGCGTTTGATTTTTTAGGAATTTTTAACTTCAGAACATTCATTCTCGAGTTTCTAATTTTCTCAACTGAAAACTCTTTGCATGGTCGAGTAGAAGTTAGATTTTCGCATTTCTGACATTCTGGGTTGTCTTAGAATCTTTTTCTGGACAAAACCCATATCTCAGATTTTTCGCCGAAAATAACTCTTCAAAAGGCTATTTTTAGCCTCAGCAGGCTATTTTTAGCTTTCCAGAAATCTTGTCAAAATATAGCCGTGTTCACAATCAACAGGCGAGTTTTTCAGAGTGCAGTTCACGTAGACTGAATTTAAGACCAAATCGGTCTTAATTCGCGATTTCATCAGAAAAGTTGAGACCGATTTGTATCAAGTGCTTTCAGAGGGTTGACAGGCGTAGTTACTCAAATCCATATGGTTGCATGCCTCGTATGGCCAATTGTCTTCCAAAGCCAGTTTAGAGGGTTGATACCGTTGGAATTTTGCGTGTGCAGCATGTTCGTTTTCATTTCTCACAAACAAAGTGTGTGCAGTCAAATCTCACAGTTTCGTCATGCAAAAGTGTTAGAAGCATCAAGCTGCAGAGGAGATAGTCACCATCACTTCAGTTACGGAGCCGCCAAAGTTATGAGTCAGTGAAATGCTAGTTTGAGTGTGCAAAGATTGCTCAAGTTGCTGACATTCAGATGCTGATGCAGTTAACAATCTTGTTGAGGGATTGGTTGTTCGAGATCACGGCCAGTAGACTTTAGTTCCCACCTCTCAGAATAGACATTAAACACAGGAGTTAGGCTTGGTGTTACTTTCTCAAGTTAACTCGCTGTCTTATCTCATGCATATCTATTCTGAGATCAACTTTATTTACTTGGAGTTTCATTTAGGGTTTTCCGTTAACTGATGGTAGTCTTCTAGTTAACATGCTTTCAATAAGGACGTGCATGCTTGCACAATTGTCCATTTTTAGATTAGATGTTTCGGTTAACTGATGGTAGTTTTCCAGTTAACTGTATAGTTTGCTTTATTAGGGCTTAACAATAAATCTTGCATGCATTGCAAGACTGTAATTGACTCAAGGTGATTTTAGGGTTCCCTACACCTTTTGATGTCTATAAATAAGAGCTTTTGCTCATTTGTACATAACTTTTGCACGAGAGAGAAATATATGCTGTGCCTACCTTGCCGTAATATTGCTCGTTCGTATCTGATCATGAGTATTTGCTATTATGATGAATTGTTATGCCACATAGGGTTTCATGCAATTATGATGGTGAATTCTTGCTTTAGTTAGATATAGTGGCTAGTTGATCGTAGATTGTATGCGTTTCGCCAATGCAATTTATTATCCTAGTTGGCTATCCTTCATGTTTTGTGTTCAATAAACTCGTTCAGATTGAGCTGATAGATGTGCTACCTTGCCTTCAAGTTGAGAATCTGTTCTTGGTTATCGTATGATGTGTGTGAATAATAAACTTATTCAGATTGAGCTGATAGTTGTGCCACCTTGCCTTCAAGTTGAGAATCTGTACTTAGTTTATCGTATATTGTTGTTTCCAATAAACTTCTTCCCAGCCAAGCAAATAGTTGTGCCCACCTTGCCTTCACATTGTGAAACTGTACCTGAAGTTTATCATATAGAACATTCTTGCTCCATTTCCTCATGCTCTGTTTTCTTGAGGAAACTGGATAGATTTAAAGTAGTTAGTTTAGTTGTAGTTAATGATCTGCGAAACCAGAAAATCCTTAGCTGCAACGTTCTTGGTTTTCTTAACCTTGTGCCTCTTCCAGCTGAGAACAAAAAGATAGGACTTAGATTACTTTTCTTTTCCACGCATTCCAGCACTATGAGGGAGCTTCCCCTCCTAATTTGAAGAGCACTCATTACGCAGTGTGCATAGCTGTCTGTACCAACTCTTACTCCAGGGGTGCTAGTTGTTACACCAACACAATAGAATAACCAAATACTCTGAATTTGTCGACATTGATTTTACTTACAAAATATATCAGTTAGCAGTTATTTTTATGGAGAACACTTACACACTGCATGAGTTACGAAGAACCATTTTTAGTGATCATAATCCAAAGTATACTAGCAATTTTTGGAGGGAATTATTTAAGCTCACCGGTACCATCTTATCCTTCACCACCAGTTAAAAGCATTTAAATTTTGTTAATTTGATTGTCAATTCTCATATGAAATCTCAATTCAAGTCTAATGTTATGTATTAAGCTTCTATAACGTCTATGATGAATGCTTTATCAATGTTATGATATGAATATTTGAAATTTCTCTATATTTTTAAAAAAATTCCTATTTTTTAATAGCCATTCCCTCCCATCCCTTAAAAATGGCCAAAAAGTACCCCCGTACTGAAAACATGTCCCGCCATCCCCGTGTGTGAAAGTTGAGGGAGCATAGCAAAAATTGTCAAAATTGACCTCAAATCAGTAAGACAATGCATACAAGATGGAGAAATCATCAGTTAAGCTATTGTTGCTAGAGTTTTCAGTATCCTTGAGAGTAATAATACTAGCAAAATGGACAAGAAACATTTTTCCAAAAAGTTTACACTCTAGTCGAAGCTAAAATGAGTGCAAAACATGAGGGGAAAAGTGTGAAGTATGCACTTTTTGACTCTTCAAAATGTTATATCAATCTATACATTGTATATTTTACATTGTTGTCATGGCCCCAAAATTGCAAGTGTTGAAATGCAAACAAATTAATAAATAAAATAAATAACAATATAAATATTAAAAATAAAAATAAAAATATTAACAATTTTATATTGTTATAATTATAATTATTATAATATAATACTATAAAATATACATATAAAACTAATATAAAATTAAATATGTTAAAATAAGAAAACATATAATATATATAAGCTGCAGCAAATTGCAAAAGCAGCGATTAATATCCATATAGGCAAATCATATATATGCAGAGATTAATATTCAAACAACAGCGATTAATATCCATATAGGCAATCATATATATGCAGAGATTAATATTCAAACAACAGCGATTAGGTAGTGGCAGCGATGAATAAGAGGAGTAATTACCAAAGGCAGTAGTTAAGTTAAAAAGGCAGCGCTCAATGAAAAGGTAGCAATTAAGACTTAGGCAGCAATTAATATAAATAAAGGCAGATTTAATTTATTAAAGAAAGCAATTATTAAAGAGGACAGCGATTGATGCTAAACAGATGTGTTAAGTAAAGACACATCCATTCAAATAGTGTCTCCTTTCTAAGAGATGCATCATTTCACTTAGACATGGAGATATATAAGGAAATGAAATCATTTGCAAAGGACATCATGGAGGGATATACAACAGAAATATATATAAGGGATTAACACATAATTATGAGATATCTATTAAATAAATATTGTTTGCAGCAAGAATATTATTGGGAGATATCAAGAAGTATGTGTGAAGAAGAGGATAGTCAATGAGAGATATATGAAGACAAATGATTAATCAATAATAAGGGAAGTAAGTTATATAATTACACACATATATATATATATATATATACACATATATATACACACATATATATACACATATATACATACACACACACATATATGTATGTATATTATACGATTATGTAATGTTCCCTTTTTATCGAGCATCAGAGTTTGGAGGTTTAGCCTATCATCTGGGCCTCGTAGGGTAATAATGGTGTTTAGAGGGCCCAGTTTTGGAGATATCTAGTTCTTCGGTTGGCAGTTTGCAGTGTTTGTCATCTCCAGATCCTTGGCATATTCAGAGACTATGTTATTCAGGGTTTTCAAGCTTTGTTTGTATGTACTTACTATTTATAGTAAGTCATTGAGTTGTTAGTGGCCTACCTTACTATTTTTAGTAAGGCACCTTGGGGAGCAGAGGGATCAGTGGGCTATCTTCTGGCATTGACGAAATTAATTATTGATGAGTTATAATGGAGTTATGATATTTATCATTATTAAAGTTGTTACTTTAATAATAATTAAATAATATTAAAAGGGGGTATCATTAATGATTAATTGACTTTATGATATAAGGTTCATTTAATGATTTTAAAGTCAATCATTTATATTATTAAGTTGGGCGTCCACTTTATGAGATAGCATTTGATAACAAAAGCAAATGTTATTTATGATATTTAATGATTAAATGCTCATGGGAAATCGTGCCTTTTGGAGGGGGGCATCAAAAAAACAAATTGATTTATTATTGATCATTTTCAACACTTGGCTTTTGTTGCTTTGGCATTGGAGGTGAAAACCTAGGGTTTTGCTGCAAATTCAGCCTTCGAGAACGTGGTATATCGAGGATTGTGCATCTCACAAGTGTGAAAGATCACCCAAAGGTTGTAGTTATCAGGTGGCTATCATTCAGAAGCCACATTGTGCATATTGAAATATTCCGAGCCAAATTTTTTCAAATTTTCAATTACAATAAGCAGAGCAATACACAGTCGTTAGGGTTAGCTCTAAACCAAAACGATGCTGAAGCAACTCTAACCAGAATGTACACCAGGATCCCGATGTGGGCAAGGTGTGAGCATTGGTTAGAGGATCTAAATGCAGAAACAGAGCTGGAAGGAACTCTAACCAAGAATGGCGCCAAGTGATGGCGAGCATATGGTCAGAGGATCTTAATGGAAATGCTGATACAAGAACTCTAACCAAGAAATGCGTCGGCGAACGACGAGCATGTGGTCAGAGGATCCCTACTATCTAATATGCTGAAAGCAAACTCAACACCAAGTATGTGCTACCCAATCCAGTATGGAATGAGGCGACCATATGGCGGAGATAGAAAGAAATACAATGCAACTTCAGAATGTAAAGTAATCATTACAAAACATGATAAGCAAGATTAGAGAAGTGCTGACAGTACTACTGTTCAGCTTACAATATGAAGAGCAATCGCCTGCCAAGAGCATATGATTATAACAGATTAGCATTACATCATATAAGAGAACTCTCCTTTGCTTAATCAAGGATGCCAAGACCAATAACTTCACTCAGAGACCAAACTGAGGATTCTGATTTAGACAGACCTGCACTTTAAATTTATAACCAGCAACCTAACACCACACTTAAATGATCATATCTCTCTCACAACTCATCCAATTGACGTGAAACAAAGTTCAATATACCCTAATGATGAAGGCGGCCAAGATAGAGCACTGAAAACTGATCAAAAGACCCCAAATTAAATATGCACGAAATTCAAGACAAAGTCAAAAGGTACGGCCCAGCAAGAGGGCGATTTCACTTTAAAAATTCAAGACTTCACTAAAAAATCTGCAACTTAGGGAAAAGGGTCGCCCTTCACAGACAGAGAGATTAATGCAACGCCCAGAATGATTCTTTTTGTATTTTTTGATTTATGAATAAAAACAACAATCTGCTGTATAGAACATGCAATTCCAGAATCTCACTAATATGCATAAAACTGAACTACAAAGCCACACAATGACTACAATGCAAAAATCCCACTACAAATCACTCAAACTACACTACCTCACCACTAGTCGCTATCTCTCAAGTGAGAAGCAATGCCAAGCTAGGAGGCTTACATTCCTCGAAGCAATCCCAAAGCTAATCCGGCAGCATAACATTCCTGTAGACCAAAGATGATCCAAATGAAGAGAGGGAGCCTCCTTTTATAGATTGAAGAGAAGACTCCAGAGGCTTCTAGAAAGTGTGCCCTAATTCCAAGCTGTTTTTTAGGTTTAACTTTGACCAAGACTCCTTCATCAAAATGGCGTACCTTCCTTGAGAGATAAATATCACTTCTCTTTTTTTTAAAAATAAAATATAAAATCCTCCAAAGTAGGCGTCCACTTTCCCTTGAGCAATTATAGACTTTAGAAATATAAAAATATTTCTTCATGAGAAAATACCCCTCAAGGTCCCCTTCTTTAAAACAACTTAAAGTCATATTACTAGGACAAGGGGTTATTTTATAAAATAAAACATTATTGTCTTTAAAATACTTATTTCTCCAAAATGAACCCCTTAAGCCAAAAATCAGAATTACCCAATGAACTGCCAGAAGAGGAAAGTTGACGAAGCTGGTGCTGACTGGACCACTGCTAAAAATAGAATTTATTAAAAATAGTAAATTGAAGAAGTTGCTCCGAATGCAATGCATGCACCACCATTGCGAAACTCTCTGAAAACCCAGAAAGAATCCGCAAACCAAAATTCCAAACTCCAAGGTGTAGCCGTCATAACTTACTAAAAATAGTAAGTCCGGAAAGGTTGCCCGACGCAATTGCATGTCATACCTCAGCGAAGCTCTCAGAAAACCCAGAAGGAATCCAAGATCCGAATAGCCCAACTCCAACATGTAAACCCCTGAATCTTCAAAAGAACTCACCAAGCAGCCGAAAACCCTAATTTTGTCTTTGATTAGCCAACAGCACACCGGGAAAAGGCCATCAATCACTGAAAAGTGCAGTGCTAAAAATGGGGACATTACACATATTGAGAAGATTATATGAGGGTTTTGAAGAATAATCACTTGAAGAACAAAGGTATATTTGCTGTGATAGATTTAATTGCTGATTGCACTCATTAACAGCCACGTGGGAATTCCTATAGAGGCTGTACATCTTTCTTGAAGCCGTACATTCTACCTACAGCTGGGCGTGTGGGTTCTAGAGAGAAGCGCTTGGAATTCAAGCTTGAAATTGTCATCATTTGGGATGGCTGTGTTAGAGGTTTCATTCTGCTGCATTAATGAGAAGGAGAACTCATCATCTGGTGCCAGGCGTCCATCTTTGGGGGTTTATCAGATTGCTGATATGAGTTTTCAGACCTGCAACTTATTATCTTTGAATTCCGGGTATGATTATTGTATTTGCAAAAGAAGTCAAAAATCTGATTTGAATACATTGTATTTGCGTAGCTATAAGAGATCAGGTTTGAATTATTTAAGTATTTCTTTCCAGAATTTTCCTTTGTCTTGCATTTGTATATGTCATTCTTTATATTTCCTGGCAATATATCATCAAACAATAAAGCAAGCAAAATTTTTGAAAGATCAAACAAATCAAACAAGGCAGGAATCCAGTTAGCAAGTGTCCACCTGGGGTGGGACATTTCAGATTATGCAATAATGATGCTTGCAGCAATTTTTAATCTTTATTAGTAATTATTCATTGATTTAATCTAATTGTTTCTCTTTAAGCAATATCTTCTGAATATTAAAAACAGATCTAACAGCAAGGCGATTGGAGCAGACCAAACGTAATTATCTGCACTCAACAGATAAGGGCAAAAGTCAGAATTTGTTAATATATTTGCATCTTAGAATATAGCAGTCTTATATTTAGCAAGTATTGTGATTTATTGTGAATGATGATGTTAATGTATAATCTCTATGAATCTGGATATTTTTTTGTGTTTGTGCAACCATGAGGGGAATGGGGGAAATTCCAGTAGGGTGAGCAGATATTAGACTTAGGTACACCACTCCAAGCTGGCCACTTGGGGCCAAGGGGGTGAGTATCTACCCTTGGGCTTAGAAAGGGGAATCTATGGGCCTCCTATTGTAGCTTCTCTCCAATCCCTACATGGATTGGTTGTTGATCGTAAGAGGGATGGATAAGGCAGCAAGGGTAGGGAATGCAGATACAAGTTTGTCCACCAAGTACGCCACCCCATGTTGGATGACTGTGTGTCTACCACTTGAGGGTCAAGAGGGATGGTATATCCGCTCTTGGGCTTGGTATGGATAGCTTTGGGCGGACTTATCATGCTCCTCATCCAATTCCCATTATGATCCAACTACCAATGTGCATTATGGATATTGTGTGGTTTATATTATTTGAAATAGTTATGTATTTACATGGTTTAAACTTTAAACAAATAGGACATTTATTATATATGATTAATCATATGAATTATATTCCAAAATTATCTAACATGATTGCAAGACCTAAACCAAGATTTATCTTGCTTAAGGCATTTAATTGGTAAGATATAATCCTAACTACATTATGCTTGTGATTCTAGGGCAAGATTTAGGGTTATTCAAAAAGGGGACATTACAATTGTTCTAACTTTGTTTTAGTATATGTTAATAATAAAACTACAAGTAACTTACAAAGTCAAGTCAATGAAATTTAATTGTTGACTTAGGAAGACATTCAATGCCTATCAAGATTGATTTAGGATGGATTAATCTTTGATTCTATGTGTCCTTATTCTAAGAATTCATCAAGAACTTATTACCTTTTTAATTGTGCATTGAGGATTAAGCTTTTCCAACATAGTAGGGCATGCAATGAACCTAACTAACAATCATTGTTCATCAATGGTTGCCATATAGGGACAATTCTTTCTCAGGTCAATGTTTGCCATATGGTTGAAGTGTATGGACAATTCTATATTAAGTTATATATGTATATGTATATGTGTATGTATATGTTTATACGTGTGTGTGTGTGTGTGTGTGTGCGCGCGCATATACATACATACATACATACATATAGGTATACATACATACATACATACATACATATGTACATATACATATATATGTATGTACATATACATATACATATACATATATACATATACATATATATGTGTGTACATATACATATGTACATATATATATGTATGTACATTGTTAGCGTTTCAATTAGCACCTCTGGAGTGCTTATTGGAAACAGACAACTATGCACAATGTGTAGTAACTACTCTTCAAATTAGGAGGGGAAGCTCCCTCTTTTTGCTGATGTTTGCATAAAAAGTAAAGTAAACTAATGTTCCTATCTTTTTACTCAGCGGTAGGGCACAAGGGTGCATAAAGTGTTAGATTTTAGTGATCAGATTAAAGCACAGAAAATTAATTCAAAATCAGACACAACAACACAACAGATACCCTGGGAAAACCCTCCTATTGAGGGAGAAAAACCCAGCAACAATATATCACTTATAAATTGAATTTCACCAACAATGATCTCCTTACAAGAGGTCAATTTGCAAACCAGAATATAAGCACCAGATATGATGCAACACAGAAATACAATAAGATAATTCGCTGATGGAGAAACTCAGCCTTCAACTATGATTTGCACTTGTAAATAAACTCGCACTTGACTTGTGACGAATATGCTTGAATGAATGAATGATAAACAAGGAGAGAACCATCGAATATATATACAATATGGAAAGGTTGTCACTCTTCAAATTAAGTCGGCCATCATAGAGAAAGGCGCCTCTTCATTAAGTCGTATCCAATGAGCAAGAAGTCGGCCACATAAGGAATCGCGCCATTTCAAGGTCAGCTTGATAACAAATGAATTTCTTTATTGAATGTGCCTCTTCATTAATCATGTTGGCCTTAACAAACAATTGCAGCTCAATAAATCGTGCCTCTTGAGTGAATCGATGTCTCAATAAATTAAATAGCTCTAAGCTATGATTTAATTTATTAACATGAAACAAAGGAGATCGCTAGAAGATAAGACCGACATTGCTCCTAAACATCAACATAAAGCACAATGCATTGCAGCCAGTGTTACAAGACTTGGATTCGCCTTGAACTCGGCAAGCCAATTTTTGACTCAGACTCGGACTCGGAGCCCAGACTCGGCAAATAGAAAAACCCAAGAAATTCAGAGATTTTTAAGGATTTAAAACTTGTTTCATGCACCCTTTAATAAATAAACCCTAAAGACACAATAACATCATCAATTAGAAATTACTATGATCCCATACACAAACATACATCGATCAAATAAGTATAAACACAAATTTTAGCTGAAGGAAATAACACATTCAGATATATAAATATTGTCAAATGTATATAAAACTCATGGATTATGAAATCCGTGGCATCAAAACAAATATCAAAACTAAAAATATAAGTCTATGGCTCAGAAGAGCTTGCATTACTCATCCCAACATCACAAGTCATGCGCTAGTGTCTAAGATAGGTCATAGATGATGATGTAGCCATGATATTTGCTTGCGTCTCAATGATTGGTGTGTTTATTCAAGTGAGGAATTTATTATTAAAATTTTATTGTAGCCTTCAAGATTGCATGTTTTGTTGTCTAATGTATGGAACAGGATAATCCTTGATTATGGCTTTGACTGTGAAAGATGCAAAGATTTGTAACAGGGGATATGTATTTTGTAGGTTTAATGATCATGATTCATCATTGGCCTATAACATGCTTAGACCTATAGTTTGATGAGGGTTTGGGGGAAACACCCCAATAGGGTTGAGGGGTAGTGCCCCTCGTAGGGGTCTGGGGGCAACGCCCCCAGCAGGGTCAAGGGGTAGCGCCCCTTGTAGGGGTCTGTGGGTAGTGCCCCCAGCGGGGTCAAGGGGCAGCGCCCCTTGCGGGGGTCTGGGGGCAGCACCCCTCGCGGGGTCTCAGGGTAGCGCCCTGGGCGCGCACCAAGCCCAAATGAAGACCTTTGAAACCACACAAACCTTCATGGCGCACACCATTTAATTAAAAAATTTGTAAATGAAAGATTGCAAATTTTTTTTAAAAATTTAATTAAAATGGTCGAGTTTGAGGCACAAAACTCGGCGAGTTTGTTGAGTCTGTTGAGTCCGGCGAGCACTCGGTAGCCGAGTCTCTCGGACTTGTTTAGGGTCACTCGCCTCGGGACTCGCGAGTACTCGCCGAGTTTGGGCGTGTCTTGTAACTATGGTTGCAGCTAGGTTTTCTCTAGTTTTTGCAGATCTTAACTACAACTAAGCTGACTTTTAATCTATCTTATTTCCTCACAATAAATAGAGCAAGAGGGCATAGGAGCGGGAATAGGATGGTTGGATCACTTGGGCCGATTGTCTTTCAGAATGTGTCCGAAGGCTCTGAACTTTCAGATCTACGCTGGAATAAGATCTTATGCAAGCAAACACTCGTACGGTAAACTAAATCTTAGGATTTCCAAGGAGGAGGAACCCCTGTCCGAGGTGTGGGATGGGATGCAACTTACTAGAAACAACAAAGAACGATGAACTTGATAACACAAAATTGTTGTGCCATTGTGCCACCAAGCTTGCAAGTCATTATTTGTTCACTCTTGGATGAGAGTTGTTTGGTTTGATAAGCAATTATGTATGATTTCGTACCTTTAGTTGGACAGCAAAGGTACGAAATCATACACAATTGCTTATCAAACCAAACAACTCTCATCCAAGAGTGAACAAATATTGACTTGCAAGCCTGATGGCACAATGGTGCAGCAATTTTGTGTTATCAAGTTCATCGTTCTTTGTTGTTTCTAGTAAGTTGCATCCCAGCCTACACTTCGGACAGGGGTTCCTCCTCCTTGGGAATCCTGAGTTTCAGCTTACCGTACGAGTGTTTGCTTGCATAAGACCTTATTCCAGTGTAGATCTGAAAGTTCAGAGCCTTCAGACGCATTCTGAAAGATGGTTGGCCCAAGTGATCCAACCATCCCATTCCTGCTCCTATGTCCTCTTGCTCTATTTATCTAGAGGAGATAGGATAGATTAAAAGTTAGCTTAGTTGTAGTTAAGATCTGCAGAAACCAGAGAAAACCTTAGTTGCAATACATTGTGCTTTATGCACCCTTGTGCCCTGCCGCTGAGTAAAAAGATAGGAACATTAGTTCACTTTACTTTTTATGCAAACATCAACAAAAAGAGGGAGCTTCCCCTCCTAATTTGAAGAGCAGTTACTACACACTGTGCATAGTTGTTCGTTTCCAATAAGCACTCTAGAGGTGCTAATTGAAATGCCAACAGTTTTCTGGCGCCCGCCATGGGGCAACGAGGCATAAAACTTAAAGAAAAACTAATGCTTTTATGTCACGGGAATGATCCTCTGGCATCTTATTGCCATGATCCACACAAGAAGCAATGGATGGTAACAACAATAATGCTGGCGATAATGATAGAAATCAGAGGCGTCCACTTCCATTACCCTGGGGTAATGTCATTGGACCTTTGGCTTTTGAGGTAAATCATGAGTTACCTAAAGGGTCAAGGAAGCACTTTCCTTGATTTCATGGCAATGGGAGTCAACACCTGGATGGACATTTTGCTGCATTCACAATGGCTTGCGCCGTCTTGCACGTAGCACATGAAGACATCGCAGTGCATCTCTTTGTGGAGACTCTTTCTGGGAATGCTGCCGACTGGTTCAATCATCTGAAGCTAGGTGTTATTACAAGCTGGGAAACTACGAGCAAGAAATTTTTGGCGAGATTCAAGCCCACTGCAGATAGTCATATGTTGTTTTCCCAGCTTGCAAATTCAAAGATGGAACGCAACGAACACATGAGGGAATTTGTATGAAGATTTAATCGTCTTGTTACAAGGCTTTCTTCTATGCTCGATCCATCACTAGAGATTCTGATGAGCTGTTTCATAAATGCTCTTCCATCAGAGATAGCCTTCTTCCTGAAGACGGAAAAAGAAACAGAGTTGACGAGTGCGCAAGAAAATGCCATCAAGTTGGAAGATAATATGATCACTGCCGGCTTGATGAAAGCAGATTCTATTAGATCTCCAGTCCAACAACTGTACTAGCCAAAAAAGGCAATTTTCAGCCACGATTGCCAACATCTCCATCAAGACCAATGATTGAAGCTGCACACAGTGCAGAATTATGCTGTTTCCATGACACTGATGCACATACCGGTCCTGAGAATCTGAGAATGAACCAAATCATGGGATACACTGAGGCTGCTCCCAGTTCTAGTTTTGTACCAACAACAAGGTCGAATGTTGTCTTACCACAGATGGACAACTTCGAGGGCAACTCCGCAACGGGATACTTTGAACCCGTTATTAAAGAAAAAGAAAAAGCATACCATCAGTACGCTCTTGTGGTGAATCATGAAAATGTTTCATTGCCTGTGTTCACATGTGCTCAATACTTCAAGGCACAAAAAGAAGAAGAAAGACAAAAATCAAACGAAAAGGGTAAAGAAGTGACTTCCACTTCCAATCCCAGATCTTCACAGAAGAATGCTATGCCAGTTGCTCAAGATCTGTCTTCAACAAATTTTGACATCGTAGCTTCCATGATGAAGACCAAAGTACAAATCTCTCAACTAGAATATCTTCAGGATCATCCAGAACAACGAGATGAAATTCTCAAGGTTGTAAAGAAGGAGGTTGTGCTCAAGTCATCTATTCCACCAGAAGAAAAGCTTGAAACGGGTCTTGGTAATTGTGTGACTCTGTTAGAGATAGAAACTAAAGACCATAACATTGCTTGTTCTAAAAAGAGATTAACAGAGGATACGAGGTCATGGACAATACAGTTCGATGGAGGTCGTTCAAATACAAGTTTAGATGCAGGGGAATTGATCATCTCCCCTAAAAGACAGTTGCATTCATTTGTGCAATTGGAATTCACTGAAGTTGAAAAAGCTCTTTTGTTAGGCCTTAAAAATGTCGAAGACATGGGGATCAAACTCCTATGTGTTAAAGGTGATATAGAGCTGATTGATGAGCCGATCAAAGGATATTTTCAGGTCAGAAAAGATCACCTGCGGCAGTACAGAAATTGAGTTTGGAACTCGATCGATTGGTTTGAAGAAATCAACGTCCCAAAGATGGACGACAACATAACTTATGCCTCAGGAGTATCAGCATTCCCATTTGCATCATATTCTGACTTTTGTCAGAGTACCTTTAATTGGATATATGAATACCTAAGAATCTTCATCCCAGAAGGATTGTCTCCTATGATGCCCATCAGAAGAGAAGTAAAGCCTTTTAGGCAAAAGCGGCATCGATGGAAGGCTCTTCCTGCTGCATGGCCATGCAATGGACAATATCCAAAGCATTTCATCCCTTCAGGGGTGGAGTAATTTTCTTTTTGTTTTAAACGTTATTTAGTAATGTTTTTCCCTGTTTCGTAAAGTATTGTCATGTTTTAGGTGTTTTCTTAGGTAGTCTCGTTTTAGATGAATAATGAGAACTCCAATTGTTAGGTGAATTAGGAAATAAGCCCCAACTCCAATGCCCAACTGATAAGAATACTGGTCTATGAAAACTAGAGATTTTTGGTTCTCCTATGCCGTAAGTATCCGACATGGTCACTAGACGGAGCCTAATGTTGTACCCAAAATAAATTTTTGCTTCAATAAGGCATTTTGATCAAAATGGCTAAATCATGTAAAATTGTTGTCAAAAGTCCGTTTTGGGTCAAACAAAACATAGGCTTTTTGTGGGTTTATGTCAAGGAAGATACTTGCAAATTTTTGAAAATTTGAAAATTAGGGTTTCGTATCCCTATTTTTAGGAAAACCCCTAAAAATAGGACCTTCCCAGAATTAGTTGAAAATGATTTTAATAGGATAATTTGACTTCATGATCACATTGGTCAAGTTAAAATCACCAAAAAGTTTGTTTTACTTTGGTGTGTCTACATTTTTTTAGGAGAAAAGCTAGGACCTTCGCGGCCATTAATGGCAAATGGCCAATACCAGGTATCAAAATCTAAGCCTCAAAAGCTTCAACGAAGAATCCATGGCGAAAGATGCTCGAAAAGATGTTCTGTGACATAGGGGATTTTCAAAAGTGAAAAATGCTGAAAATATTCTAAGTTTGGAGAATGCACGCCTTGCTACAAGAAACATGCTATGCAGTCAATGACTTAGCCATTTTCAAACACCGGTACACGTAGCATGGTGAAAGCAATTGCTACGATGCACGCGTTCACGTCAACGACAACGGTAATCAAGCCAGTCAAGCTACAATGACAAACGCGAAGCGCGAAGAGATGAGAACTTTCAAGGAAAATGATGAAGTTGCAGTCAAAAGCACCCTTGTTGGCCAGGGGCGCCCATGCATTCAAAAGGTCAAAGGCAGTCATCAAGCTTTTCCAAGACAGTCGTCACCTTCGTGATTCTGCTGGCTTTCCAACGCATTCCAAGCAAGTTCACCTGATTCATCAATCACCGGCGAATGGAGGCGAAAACAGAAGATACTAAAAGCAAGTATCATAAAAAATGGCAGTCAAACATGGGAAAAAGTGCCCCTGTAGCTCAGAGGCGCCCAAGAATAAGACTATCCAGATATCAGTTTTTGAGTAAGCTTATCTTTAGGTGATCTCCCCGGTGTCAGCTTAGCTTTGCAACAAACCTGTCCGCCAGTCTATGAGACACATCAAATGACGACAACTGTTGATCGTTTGAGCACTCGAAACAGAGAGTAAATCAGTGCACATCAAGGCAAAAGCGCCCTTGCTGGCCAGGGGCGCCCTTCATTTTGAGTCACTTGTTGAACTTTTTAGTGACTGCTTTCTACAAGGCATCTGCTCAACATCCTTGCAGTTTCGTGACCAATCCAATTGCAAGCTCACAGGACCTGTCAAGCATTCACAAATGAAGATCAAGCAGAAAGCACCGGATGCAAAGGCGAGATGAAATACATAAAATTGGCTGTGTTAAGGAAATTGCACCTTCCTAGAAATAGGCGGCCAACTTTTTGGGCAATCAGATGCAGTCTTCAAGCTCCGTAACCTCCAAGAAGTCCTCCGTCTTGATCAATTTCAACAATGACACCATCAGCAAGTTCAACAGATAAAT
Organism: Sequoia sempervirens; assembly: GCA_007258455.2. Taxonomy (NCBI): domain Eukaryota; kingdom Viridiplantae; phylum Streptophyta; class Pinopsida; order Cupressales; family Cupressaceae; genus Sequoia; species Sequoia sempervirens. The sequence goes on from VDFB02241120.1 coordinate 159,373, forward strand.
CAAACATCTGATGATGGAGATCAGACTGGGGCAGTTCGTGAAAGATTTCCAAGTAGAAATTACATCACAAAAGATTAGAGGTGCCCCTGCAGGCTAGGGGTGCCCATGCTTTTGGGACCACTAGATCAACTTTCAGAACTTGCAAGGCCAGTCATTCTTTCCGGTATTGAACTGGTTATCCATTCCACATCTCAGCACATTCACCGAAATCATCAGTTGTCGGACATCTCAGTTCAAAACACTGAAGGTCAAAATGGAAGAACTGAAAAGCATTCGAGAAAATGACTAAGTTTGGTGAAAAATGCACCCTCTTGGGAAAGGCACCCAAGAAATTGAGGCATTAGATTAAAATTTTAAGCTTTGCAGCTGTCGAGCATACTTCTTCAGAGTTGATCCAACTTTGCTGTAAATCTGTCAGCAAGGCTTCAGGATCAATCAAGCAACCAGAATCAGGGGTCAAACAGAGGCACTTCATCACAAAAAAAGGGTGAAAATCTTCAACTCTCAAGACTTGGACGCCTAAAGTCAAACTAGGCCCAAGTTGACTTGAGTTAAGATATTTTAAAGCTCCTTCATGCCTAAATGCCCCAAAATAGGTGCAGATGATTTTGTTAACTGCCAATCACATAAGTGATTCCCTCAATCATGATTTGGACGCTCTAATTGATGCTTGCAACTCCAAATCAATATGTATCAAAGCCTAGGCGTCCATTATTCATTATTTCTTGCAGGTTGAAGAGCTCAAACACCAATATTTTCTCTCCAACATCATTTGAAGGATCTGATGGAAGCCATTGACAATGTTCTTCATGTTTTCAAGAACAGGTTGCACAAAAGAGCAGTATATCAAAGTTTACATCTCCAGGCGTGATTTTCTTGAAGATTCAGAGAGGCAGTTTATAAATTCCAAACTTCTTCCCTTCTTTTTCTTCTATTCTTGTCTTAGATCTTCTTGCATGTCCAAGTAAACAATAGTTATTCACAAATTTGACCTTATGATCAACACAACAATTTCAACAAAACCCACGTGCCAGATTCTTCCAGAAAAAGTTGCCATGCTGCCCCCTTTTTTAGGGTTTCTAGAAAAAGTCATAATTTCAAAAATCAGACAAACTGGGTTTGTTCAGCTTTGAAGCGCGTACAATACCCATGTGTTGGATTTTTTTGGGAAAAATTAGCTTCTGCTACTTCTTAAACCTCTGCCCCGAAGGGCTCTTGCATGTACAAGGAAAAGTAACTTTTTGGAATTTCTGACGTTCTGGGTTCATTTAGAAAATTATTCCCAACAAAACCCACGTCTTAAAATTTTTCATAAAAAGTACTTCTCGGCATGGCTATTTTTAGCAGTTGCAAAAAAGTTGTTCGAATAGTATCGTGTGCATAGTCAATCTTCAAGGTTTTCAAAATGCAGTTCTCTCAAGTCAAATACAAGACCAAAACGGTCTTACTCCATGACTTCCTGCAAACGGTTGACACCGATCTGCATTGGGCACACCCAAAGGTCAATTTGGATAGATTGACAAGCATAGACACTCAATGTCCATAGGTTCCATATGGTTTTCACCTTGTATATTTGATAGCCTTCCAAGGCCAGTTTAGAGGGTTGAATACCGTTGGAGCTCTGCGTGTGCAGTGAGTTTGTGTGCATTTCTCATAGCTAGAGTGTTCACAGTCGAACTTAGCAGTTTCATCATACAACACTCTTTCATTGAGAAGAATCAAGAAAAGCGTCAAAAGCGCAAAGCTGCGGGAGAAATAGAGGTCATCACTTCAGTTACAGAGCCACCAGAGTTACCTGTTGTACCCAAAACCAAAATTTTTGCTTCACTAAGGCATTTTGCTTAATTGAGTCTTAATCTTGTTAAAGTGATGTCAGAAGGTCGTTTTTGGGCTTTTCAAATATGGAGTTGGTGTCAGTATCATGTCAGTCTGTTACTGAAGTAATTCAAGGAAAATGAAAATCTGAACGAAAAACATCAAAATTTTCTCTTTGGAGAAGGAAGCACATTTTCAAATTGGCGCCCTATCTTTTAGGGGCTTAGATCCTGTTTTTAGGGTTTGTCACCTCCAGCAGACATTTGTCCGGTATCCTGTCATCTTCGCAATGAGCTATCAAGCCTGTCAAACGGACCTGTTTCGAGCAAGTTGTGGAAGATACAGTGCAAAATGAGGCGAAGACGAGAATTGACTAACACTGGAGAAAAGTGCAGCTTTTCAAAAAGGCGCCCATCTTTTTGAGGTACCAAATGTAGGTTTTTGACTAAATGCCACCCAAGATGTTTATCTCACGTTTGTTCAAGCTTCGCGATGCATCCGTCAGTGGGTGAATCTGAGTTGCTGAAGTGCCTGAACTGGAGGTCAAACCTGGGGTCAAATCTTAGTCAAAATATCAAAGAAAAAGCAAAAGAGCACATTTTCAGAAAGGCGCCTGAGCTTTTCAAGCTTCTAATGCTTTCATTTTGATGATATTAGATGTTCAATGTGTCCGTGTTACGTTCAGCTTTCCATTGCCTCTCTTCGTCAGATCAGAGGATGTCTCAGCAGCTTGCAGTCAGAGTTTTTGTGTTATTCTAGTCAATTCCAGAAATGGCTCTCTGGGAGTAAAAGAGCAACTTTTCAAAAAGGCGCCCTTGTTTTTCACCCCTCAGATGATGTTTTCTGGAGAAATGTGCCTTTGCAACTGTCGTGCAGAATAAAGTCAGCTACGCAGTGAACCTGAGATCCAGTCCTGAAAGTTGGTAAAACAAAAGTTATGAAGGATTTATTTTTCCCTTCGTACGAAATGCAGAAGTCAAAATTTGACTAAGTCTGAGAAAAAGCGCAGCTTTTGAAAAAGGCGCTTGGGTTTTTGAGCCTTTAGATGTCAGTTTTATGGATTCCAGTCTCAAGATACCTTTTGATCAGTTTTTCCTCAGCTCTGCAATGCACCTGTCAGCTAGCCAATCGGTGGAGTCAGTCAGCCAGTGTTAGAAGATGAACAGAGGTCCCGACAGAGGTTTTAGCTTAAATTTTCATGAAATTTGGCTAAGTCTGGAATTTGTTTTAAGAGTTCAAAGTTGGATTTTCGAAAGAGAGTTGAATGGATGCCTTAACTGGAGTTTTGACTGCAGTTAGACTAAACGTTTTCTGGGTTGTCATCTTCAGTTCATATATTGGCATGTTGAGTGATCTTTCAGTTTGCATGTCCAGTTAACAACCTTGCATGTTGAGTTAACTTGATTGCATGTTGACTTAACTGAAGATTATTCTTAAATGTCAACTTAAGTTCACATGCATGGCGAATTTGGTTGCAATTGTGAAGACTTTGTGAAGTTGGCGAATTCACCTTTTGTCAAATGAAGTTCTAAAAGGGACGACATGAATGATGAAGCATGGTTTTGTGAAGCTGATGCATTTTTCAAAGAATGATAACTTAAGTTCCAAAAGGGTCGTTATTTTTAGCATAAGTGTGAAGTTGGCGCATTCATTCTATGTCAACTGAAGTCTTGAAAGGGTCGCTATATTTGGAATATTTAAAGCATGAAATATGGCGAATTTCTTATTGTCAACTTTAGTTATCAAAAGGGACGCTTTAGTTCTAAATTGTGAATTTAAAGCAAGTGTGAAGGATGGTGAACTTAATATGGATTGCTAACTAAAGTCAAAATCGCATTAAGTTGTTAACTGAAGATTGAAAAGGGAAACCCTGATGCATGGCGATTTATTTAGCTTATCTTAGTTTCAGTTAACTGGAATGAGGTCCAATCACAAGCCAAGCGCACTTTTCAAGGATTCCATGCTTTATGCGAATTTCATACATGAAAATCTATTTAATCAAGCAATGGCGTCCATTATTTCATCATCTTTAGCTTCGAAGTTCATATTCTTCTTGAGCGACCAGCAAGCTAAAGGTGCTACAGGTGTCCGAATTCAGCATTCTTCATATCAACGAGTTCAGATTGTTCAGAGGAAGGCGTTTCCAGACTTTATTTTCACTTTGCATGCAGGTTTCATCAAGTTTCAAGGAAGAAGTTGGCGAAATTTTCAGAAGCAGACAAGCAAAACTTTCTATCTTCTGTCTTATTTCTTCTATTTCTCACCTTAGGTACTTTCTTCGCATGTCAAAGAAATTCAACACATATTTAGAATCTGATCATCTGGGTTCGCATACTTCAGCATTCGCAGCAAAACCCACGTCTTAGATTTTTTCGAGAAAAATCGCCTCGTAGCCTTCATTTTGAAGCTTTGTGCTTTTTTCTGAGAATTTCTTTGCATGCGGGCTTGAAACACATTTTTTCAAGAATTCAGCTATCTGGGTTTGTTCAGAATTTCGTTGTGCACAAAACCCATGTTCCAGAAAAACTTCGAAAATTTCTTTCGTCAGAGGCTATTTTTAGCCTTGTCCAGAGGTTTTCAGAAAGTTCAAGTATATTCGACTTTACAGTCAAAAGTCCTCATTTTCAAAATGCAGTTCAATCTCATTGATTACAAGGCCAAATCGGCTCTTGCACATAATTTCATCAAGACTTCAGATACAGACCTGAATCATGTTTATCCAGTGGTTAATTTGAGCAGTCTGGAGGGTGTTAACAGCAATTCGTTGAGGAATCTTGAGCGTTCCGGGTTGCTGGCAGCGGCATCCATTCCTGTTACTACTTTTGATCTTGAGTTTGTTCTTGCTTGCATCAAGCATTATGACTCATCTTCACGACAAATCAGATCAGTTGACGGGAGGGTTGTTTGTAGTATCAAACCGAAGGACATAGAGAAATGTTTTGCTATTCCTTCTCGTTTAGATAACTTTACTGTGGTTCTTGAGGCCTGTGAGAAGATATGGGATTTTGATCAACAACGTTCGCAGAGGAAGGTGGCTCAAAAGTGGCTGAAAGTTCAAAAGACTAACATGCCTAAAAAGGTTGGTCGTGGTGAATTCAAGGAGGAAGTTGCTGTTTTGATAACTTTTCTCAATCGAGTTACGGGTCAACAGGATGCTAGCACTTTCCGTTCATGGATGTTTTACCTAATTACCAGAATTCTTGATGGCACAGAGCATTTTGACTGGGCTATGTTGATTAGTGATTGCTTACATCAGCAAATTACTAACTTTCTCAAGTATCATGAGTTTCATATGATATCCTACTTGGTCTACTTGGTTGCATTTCAAGGTAGCTACAAGTTTCTAAAGACTAATGGCACTCTCGGTGTTCAATGAGTTCACGAGTATTATCCTCAGTTGGAATTTTCTCAATTCGAGCAAGACTTCCGAGCAGTGAATGATCACTTTTCTAATGAGAACAGTTAGAGATCTTGACAACGAGATGCACATTCGTATTTCTGCCGAGGCAAAATCAGCAATGGAGACTTGGGCGGATTGGTTTATCCAGTTCCCTACTTTCACATATATCCGGGTTTATGGATATGTTGGAGAGCCCCTGATGTTGCCAAGGTATCCGTCAGACAAGATTATCTTTATGGAGTTTCTCAGACAGATGCAGCATGTTCATTTCTTTCTTCGTAGTCGTCATAAGACTGCGGCTAATTTTCCATTTTCATTGGGAATTTTCACTTGCAATGCGGCAACAAATGCCAGGCTTATGTCTACCGAGATAGAAAGGTTCAAGTTCAAAACTCATACTGAGAGGCGTTCTTATGATCCTCTTGGTCATTATGCAGACAGGTTGGAGCGAGGGATTGCACATAAGCCAGCACTTGAGGATTTCTGGGCTAATTGTGAAGATGAATTTGAGGTTCGTCGTCGTCATTATTGTAGACTCACTATTGGTTAGCTCTCTGATTACCTATCAGAAGATGTTGATGGTCTATCGGATGATGATGGAGAAGTTCTTAATTCATATGTCAAAGATCAAGTTGCTCGGTAGCCAGTTCGCTCACCTGATTGGTATGCTAAGGAGAATACTTCTATCGAGGAGGTTTCCAGATCAGTTATCAAGACTAGCAAGTTGTTCTTGGAGAGCAAATGGAAGCGGAAGTCAGTTCTTGTAGCAGAGCCGCCAAAGGATTTCTCTTCGTTGCCTTCTACTTCTAGGCCAAGACCCAAAGTCAAAGCTATTGTGATACCTCCTGAAGGAGTTAGACTCAGTGGAAACACGGGGAAGAGAGCTACTGGTAAGAGGAAGCAGAAACAGGTTGAGAATGTTCCTGAGGTTCCGGTAGAGACAGTTATTCAAGCTGAACCTCGTGTTGAACCTCCTAGTTCGCCTCACATACAACCTATTGACATAGATTCTGAGCCTGAGACACCAATTCAAGCTGGATCGGAGACACCTGAACCACCACAGGTTGATACATCAGGGAGAGTCTCTCCTCGAATTGAAAATATTGTTCAGTCATGTTGGCTCGAGAAGTCTTTAGGGAGACAGAGGCGTGAACCTTCATACAACCTTGATTTGTCAGAGTTCGGTGAGCCTTATCAGAAAAGGTCGAACAAGAAAATCAAGAAACAGGTGCACATTGAGAAGACTCCAGAATCAGAGATTGTTATAGAGGTTGCTGTTCCTCCAGAGGGTAAGAGCTTAGATGAAGTCGAAGTTGGTGACTTTACTTTCACTAAGTCAAATCTAGGCAGGACTACATGGGAGACAGATGTGACTCTTCTTAAGATTGTTACCAATAATCTTGAAGAACGTATCACGAAGGATGGAGAGGATAAGGCGTTGCTTAAGGCTGAAATTGGTCAACTTCGTCAATACATTTCTGATCTTGTTCATGGAAATTCAAATAGAGTACCTCCTCTTCCTCAGAATACACCTGCAGAACAACGAAAGCTTGATCAGTTAGTCAGTCATGGCAGACTTTTGGACAACTGGGTTGAAAGTTTGGTTGCTGCAGGTAGACATCTTCTTGCAGATTTGTATCAGTTGAGGAGTGATGCACATATACTCCGTTAGGGTATTCAGTTGCTTGAGATTGCAGTTGCAGAGAGTTTGGCAAATGATCGTGTTCTGGTATCTCAGTTGTCAGTTGCATATGATGCCTTGGAGATTGATGAGGATCAAGAGAAAGTTTTTACTTGGAGAGAGCAGCACCTTCTCAAAATGGAAATATGTGAGAAGATTTCTACCAAGTTGTTTTCACTCAAGGATGATGTGATTGGAGTACTTGCACTTAGCGATTTCGTTGTTCAGATTCCGTGTCATTATCTTCTTGAAGATGGCACGTATGTTGAGTTGGACAAAGTGCAAGCTGAATTCGAGAAGATGATTCGTGACAGCCTTGAAGGAGAACCAATGGCGCCTAAGTTAGAGAATATTTCAGTGATTGCAGCCAGTCTCAGGAAGGCGACTGAGGATTGTAAAGATGGTGTGCACACAGTCACAGAAAGTGGTAGAGAACTAAAGAAACAGACTGTTGTTTTGGGCAGCATCAAAGTACCAGATAACAGAGAGATTGATGAGTTCTTGGTCGAAGTGTTAGATCGAGATGACATGGAGTGATCTGGCAGTTGGAACCTGCAGTTAATTTCGAGGATTGAGTCATGAGCAGCAGTTAACTCGACTTTCAGTCTTGAGTTCACTTGCTGACTTAACACATGCTTATCTCATCCTTGGAATTATCATCACAGGAGTTAGGGTTAGGGTTTCCAGTTAACTGAAGGTAGTGTCCAGTTAACTTTGCTTTAAATAAGGACATGCATGCTTGCACATGGTCCATTTAGGTTAGTTGTTTCGGTTAACTGATGGTAGCTTTCCAGTTAACTGTATAGTTTACTTCATTAGGGTTTGGCAACAAATCTTGCATGTATTGCAAGACTGTAGATGACTCAAGGTGATTTTAGGGTTACCTACACCTTGATGTATATAAATAAGAGCTTTTGCTCATTTGTAATTAACTTTTGCTTGAAAGAGAAATATATGCTGCGCCTACCTTGCCCTCAATATTGCTCTTTTGGTATTTGTTCATGCGTCTTTGCTTTTATGATCAATTGTTATGCCACATAGGGTTTCATGCGATTGTGATGGTGAATTCTTTCCATAGTTTAGATAAATCTGTTTTGTGCATCTTTACCATTATGATCAATTGTTATGCCACATAGGGTTTCATGAGATTGTGATGATAAATCTGTTTTGTGAGTCTTTACTATTATGATCAAGTGTTATGCCACATAGGGTTTCGTGAGATTATCATGGTAAATTCTTAAATCTGTTTTGTGCCTAATAAACTTGTTCAGATTGAGATAATAGTTGCGCCACCTTGCCTTCAAGTAGAGAATCTGAATCCGTTTATCGTCTGATAGTCAAAACCTTGCTCCGTTTCCTCATGCTCTGTTTTCTTGAGGGAACTGGATAGAATTTAAGTTATTAAATTTAGTTGTAGTTAGTGAATCTGTGAAACCAGAGAAAATTCTCAGCTGCAACGTATATAGTTTTCGAGAAAGCCTTGTACCTCTACAGCTGAAACAAAAAGACAGGAATTAGTTTAGTTTATTTCCCTTTGTAGGTATTTTTGTCAAGCACAACGAGGGAGCTTCCCCTCCTAATTTGAAGAGCACTCATTGCGTAGTGTGCATAGCTGTCCGTACCAACTCTTACTCCAGAGGTGCTAGTTGTTATGCCAACATTACCAATCAATTCCTTGCCAATATCAAACGTAAAGATGGTGACTATGTGAGTCTCGGTGACGTGTAGATGAAGTTTCAAGACCTCATCCATAGCAGTTTCTGCAGTGACCTTGCTGGCTGCAGGTTAAGTCAGATCGCAGTCATATCAACAAGGCTGGATGATGCATGCTGCAAAGAAGATTGAATACCAGGAGCAGATTGTGAGTGGCAAAGAAATGCTGCGACGACACGTCATCATCTTGTGCAGTATTAGTTGCCCAGATGCAGAGGCAGCGAACGACTGGTTAGAGGAATTGTTGACTTAAGGTGATGAGGTGTAAAACACCCAGTTAGGACGTCCTACCCTCCAAAATAGCATTTATGAGAACGGGAGTTAACTTGATGCCACTTTCCAAGTTAACTCACTGTCCTACTGATCATGCATGTCTATCTCCACTAATTGTGGATGTCTATTTTGGAGGCACTTTTGTATTTGGAGTTCTCTTTTAGTTTAGATTCAGTTAACTGAAGTAGACTTCTAGTTAACTGTTAGGTTACCTACTTTTAGAGATAGGAATAAATCTTGCAGATTGGCAAGAACTCATTTTTAACTCAAGTTGATTTTAGGGTTGCCTACTCCTTTGAGCTTCTATAAATAAGAGCAGCTTTGCTCATTATTGTTTTGACTCTTATTACTACACAAAATTGCTGCGCCATTGTGCCATCAAGCTTGCAAGTCAATATTTGTTCACTCTTGGATGAGAGTTGTTTGGTTTGATAAGCAATTGTGTATGATTTCGTACCTTTGCTGTCCCAAATCTTTGTAAAGTGTTGAGTGAGTTTGAAGAAATAAACCAAAAGGCATATGCAATTTGATCCAAAGTTTCAAGATCTCTCAACGTCTGTTCTCATAAACTATTGTTTCAATCTGCCCCTTGGATAGGTGTTGTCACCTCCTTGGGAATTTGGAGATTAATGGTTATTGTTTGATGTTGTTTAATGACCTAGATTTTAGCCTACACCTCGGATTGGTGTCATCACCTCCTCGGGAATCCTGTTATCAAGTTCATTGTTCTTTGTTGTTTCTAGTAAGTTGCATCCCATCCTACACCTCGGACAAGGGTTCCTCCTCCTTGGGAATCCTGAGATTCAGCTTACCGTACGAGTGTTTGCTTGCATAAGACCTTATTCCAGCGTAGATCTGAAAGTTCAAAGCCTTCAGACACATTCTGAAAGACGGTCGACCCAAGTGATCCGACCATCCCATTCCTGCTCCAATGCCCTCTTGCTTTGTTTATCTAGAGGAGATAGGATAGATTAAAAGTTAGCTTAGTTGTAGTTAAGATCTGCAGAAACCAGAGAAAACCTTAGCTGCAACGCATTGTGCTTTATGCACCCTTGTGCCTTGCCGTTGAGTAAAAAGATAGGAACATTAGTTCACTTTACTTTTTACGCAAACATCAGCAAAAAGAGGGAGCTTCCCCTCCTAATTTGAAGAGCAGTTACTACACACTGTGCATAGCTGTCTGTTTCCAATAAGCACTCCAGAGGTGCTAATTGAAATGCCAACATACATATATATGTGTATGTACATATATATATGTATGTACATATATATATATATGTATGTATCTATACATACATATATATGTATGTATATATACATACATATATATGTATGTATATATACATACATACATATATATATATATATATATATATATATATATATATATATGTACATACATAGATATATTTATGTATGTGTATGTATATATGTGTGTGTGTGTGTGTGTGTATGATAAGGTGGGGCGAAGATGGGTAAAGACAGAGGAATGGGTAAGCCACCCATCTTGATAAACCTTAGGCTATTGTGAGAGCCAAAAGGTGAATTTCAATTGAAATTGCTAAATCAAGATTATGTGCACTCACTTTCTATTTTATAATCTTTCTTACAAATATGTAATATCATTTATTACTGTCAAATGCCATTTAGTGTGTTCTTGGGGACAAGCTCCCATTATCGGTTTCCTTTTTACCACCAATAGTCATTCAACCTTGAGTGTTAGGGGAGGGTCTTTGTAAAATCAATTGCCTCCTAGGATTGTCTAGCCTAGCCCTCTTAGCTATGGAATCTCCTCAACAAGCATTCTAGATTTTGTATTAGTACACCACATAGAGTGATGCTAATATTGTTGGCTCCTCTAATGCATTCCAAAGTACAGACACCTGATGCTTCTTGCTTCTTACCAGGGTTGCCAGTTTTGGTCTTCATCAGCTCTCATATCTTTGCGGAGAGTTGGAGGCCATCCTCCACACCCCTGTTAATACTTGTACTTGTTTTGGGATTACCATTTTAGCTTTAAGCCCGCTTGTCTATTTCTTTTTTGTTTGTTTTTCTTTAGGGCCCATTTTTGCTCTAGTACTTTGCTATTGTAACATATGTTCATTCCGTCTCCTTTGACCTTTTTTGGTCATTCATGGACATTAATATAATTTCCTTCTTTCTATTTATTGTCTTTGCTTGGCCATCTGTTTGTGGATTGTTGGCCTTAATACATATGGTTCCATGTGATTTATGAATTGAAGTAATTGGTTTTCCATGGATGTGCTGACTGGCCTAGTTATTAAAGTTTTAGATTTTGACACTGCATTTCTTGATATTACCTAGTTGTTTAAACACTCCGGCACTGTGCATCACCCGGATCTCTCATTCATGCTCCTGTTCGTTTCTTCTTCTTCTCTTTGGTAACCCACCTTGCTATGTGTAGGATCTGTTTGAAACATATGGATCTTTATATTTATAAAGTATAAGTGTAATGACTTTTACACATAATTTAGCCGATAGATATGTTCATTAATCTGAAACATGGTTTCAAACAGAGACATTTCTAATTTTTGATGTGCTTCTATTCTGCAAAGCAAAGTTTGTAGTTGAAAGCAATGTCATAGGGTTGGCAAATGTTAAGGTTCAAGTTTGTAAATCCACAAATATTCTATAGAGCCCATGAAAGTCATTCTATTCGACATTTAATTCACCCACCGATTTAAAAATTAAGAGCATTACAAAATATAGATTATATTGGTTAAGGTTTAAGACTTTAGTTAATTAATAATTCACTATTTACCTATTCACTTCATTTTTTCTCTCTTGTCAGCTGCATCTGTTGCTTTTCCTATTACCCTCGTCTATTGGTGTCAATTTTAACCTTAAAAGTATTTCAACAGATTTGGTGCTTGGATTTACTGATGTCGTATTATTGAACTCTTGCAAGGTCACCTGAGGGCATTCCAAACTCATATGGATTGTTCTTTGACAGAAATCTTGCGGGGCACTCAAGCAGACAGCACACATTCATCTTTGAGAATGAATAATTGTGGAATTGCCATCCAGCCTCATTAAAATGTGATATAAGTTTCACATATGATATAAGCTCCCCATGGAAATAAACTTATATAAGTCTATATAATATAAATCTATGCTTAAGTTTATATCAGTTATATTTATATGATATGTCTAGTATAAATGATAAAATTTTGAATGACTAACATTTAAAATGTTATATAACTTACATATAAGATTGTCGTCTAGATTTATATGATATATGTTTCTAATGTATAAATATCTATGTTTAAAATCTCAAAACAAATATTTTCAAATTATATATTTTTTAATAAATTTTATTAAAAAATGTGAAATTATAAGAAAATAGTATATTTTTTTAGTGTTCAAATATAATTAGCAAGTTTTTATGAATACAGTTGAATATTATTTGGATTTTGTTTTTTCCGAACATGAACACAAACTTGACTTCCTGTGAGATCATATTGATGGTAAACTGTTTGGCCTTTTATTTAATCCCGGGCTGAATCAAGGGTTGTAAGCAGAATAAGTGGAGTAGAAAGTTGACAAGGGTTGCAGTGCTGGGACTAGCATCCAATGTATTATACAGTATATTACTGAATTATTCAGTTGATAAAAAATTTAAATTATAATCCTTCTGTGAATTGTTTACTTCAATATGGCATATTCATTCTTTCTCTCACTTATCTCTTTGTAAAAAGAAAGCACATGTCCACTGGATCTTGAAATGTAGTAATTGATTCGAGCAGGGCCCTAAATCTCAATTTATTTCTGGATCTATTAATTCATCATTAACATGAAAGTGCATGTCAATGCTGTTGTTTAAGGACCCCTATTTCCTTCTACGACTTCAATTATCTAAGATCATTCACTGGGAGTCAGTGCAGTTTAAATGATGATGATCTAAATAAAGTGCTGTTTCATCTCTTATGCAGGTTTTTTCACAATGGCTCAACTAGTCAGTAGAGTTGGAGTTGTAGGTGTCACAGTCATGGCTGTCCTTTCTGGTTTTGGAGCAGTGAATTTACCTTACAGTTATTTGTCCCTTTTCATCAGGTAAGAGATTATTTTAATCCTACTATCTTTTATTTTGTATTTTAGTTGTTAATACCAATAAGCTCCAGGACTGAGTGGTGTGATAGAGTTTGTTTCAAGATCTTAAGAGTATAAAACACCTTTTTCAACCATTATGATAGCTTCATAGATGAAGGTCATTTGAAATTGAAATCTGACCCTATACAGAGAAAACATGGAATTCCAAATTATTCTGTCCATGACTATAAACTGTTTTGATAAGAAGCAAAATCCGCTGACAATTTCCTGAAAAATGACATAGATTAAGACCATTAACCTTAGACAGCAAGCCCTTAAGATTAGAAAATTGAAGACTGAAAGAAACATATTAGGGTATCTTAAACTACCAGGTCACTTCAAGATTTTACAAGATCCAGCTGAGCAGCTGCCACTGGTGAAAAACCCCTGTAGTAATTGCTACCACAGCTTCCAACTGTGTTTGCTGCATTGTATGTATCTGTTGATTAATTCCATTTAAGGCCTCAATACCTTCTTTTTGGTTTTCCTAAAATTCCTATGTGTTTCAGAGTGTCTTGTAGAGTGTCTTTTTGGATTTTCCTTAAATAGGAAGCCGAGTATTGTCTCTGAGTGAGCATAATTTTAATATCTGCATGCTTGTCTTCCATGCTCAGGCATTTCTGTGCCAAGGATTACCCATTCGACTAAAACTGCTTCCAAACTACTGAGTGAGAGTCCAAATTTTCTTTAAAATTGGAGCCATATGGTCTAGTGTGTGCAAAAGCAACACCTCCTTTCTTTCCTTTGGATACAGCTGTTTGTGTCTGAGAGCAGAGGAATCGCCAACAACAGATGATGAGTTGACTGTAGAAGTCATTTCAAGACAGTGTGTATGGAGATACCCTCATTGATCCAAGTAATTTTCCTCCTCCAGATAAATCGAAAGATCTCCATTGGCAGAGGGATGCAGATTAGTTCTTATATGACCACAAATTCATGTAGTGATTTTTGAGTTAACATAGGCATTTCTATTTTTTATTTGCAATTGCTCTGCAAAGCAAGTTTTTTTAGTTGAAAGAATGAGGAGGCCCCCATCTTGACTTTCTACTTTATCTTTTGATGGTAGAACTTTCAGCTGTTATTCTATCCTGGGTTGAAGCAAGGATCTTAAGCAGACAAGTAGCTAAAGATGGAATAAGGATCAGTATATAAGTTTGTCATTTTTGATATGGACTGATTGAGTTATACAGAACTGTAAATATTATCTTCCGGTCTTGATTACAATCCATTTCCTACTGTTTATTTATCTCAGTTAAGCAAGTACTTGTGGGCCAATATACATGCCTTAAGGTGAAGTGAGAACCTCTTTAATTACCCTCTTATCAGGCTGTGTTATTAATTGCTGCAGTGTTGAACCCTTTTCATGCGACATTGATATCAATAGAAGGGAGCTAGCCACAGTGGAGAGTAAATTTATATGATCTCTTTGTAAAATCATAATAGAGGGTCATTGTGAAAATTGTTCAGCTATCCTCTTTTTTTCCTTAACATTCTCTTATGATTTCTCAGTGGCAATTTGCCATTGGTTTATGTCAGATAATGCTGTTGGGTCTTCTAGTGTAAACCTTGCTGCAGATACGTGACAATTTTGTTTTAGTCTTCCTCAGCTCCATGTCTCATTGTTTCTTTGCAGGATGTTTCCCTCACTTGGATACCTGAACCTTACATGCCATGGTTTAGGGGTACTAAATTTTAACCACTGATGGTTTGCCCTCTCTCGCTTTGTTTCTTTGCTTTCATTTTTTGTGTTTGGGAACTTTCAAAACTCAGGGTACTTTTACCCTTGTTCTTCTTTATTGTAATTGGTTGTCATTTTGAATCCTGTTTGTATAAGCAAACATGTGTTCTCCATTATTTCAACCTCCAAATAGAGAAAAGGTTGGAGGCCTCTCTTAGTGGACAGACTTAAAGGACAATGTTGTACCCAAACCAAATTTTTGCTACATCAAGGCATTTTGCTTAAAATAGTCTAAACCTTGTTAAAATGATGTAAAATACAGTTTTTGGGCAATATCAAGCATGGAGTTTTGTTAATGTTTTGTCAATCAAAGGCAGTATCCATTGATCAGAACCTGAATCAGAGACTCAGAATGAAGCATTTCATGATGGAGGAGCATTTCACGGCGACACTTATACTTTTGAATGGTCATTTCAGTGGCTAAAATCAAGATTCCAGTGGTCAATTCTTGAAGATTTCTCAAGGAAAAGCAGAATTGCGCCCCTGTAGCCTAGGGGCGCCCTTATTTTTGAAGGCCTAAATTTTGTGATAAATGCTCAAGCATACAGTCAAACTCTTCAGGATTAGTCTGCCTATCCGATAAGCTATCCAGCGAGGTTATCTGAGACTCATGACTTCGGTTACAGGCATCAGAAGTTGAAGAT
Source organism: Sequoia sempervirens (assembly GCA_007258455.2). Classification (NCBI taxonomy): domain Eukaryota; kingdom Viridiplantae; phylum Streptophyta; class Pinopsida; order Cupressales; family Cupressaceae; genus Sequoia; species Sequoia sempervirens. Next base: position 174,747 of record VDFB02241120.1, read on the forward strand.
TCCAGAGGTCGCACTCTGCAGAAGTTTGTTGTTTTACAGCTTTTGCGCCCCTGTAGCTCAAGGGCGCACTTCTTAAAGGGGTGTTGGATCTTAGTATTTCTGGTGGTTGATGCAGTCAATCTCTTCACGACTAGTCTGTCTGTCCGACGAGCTATCAAACACAGTCATCCGAGTCCCAGAGCTCTAGCAGTCGACGTTTGAAGATGAGCTTATGAAGAGATTTCACATCCTAAAGCTTCTTCGTTGCGTTTCCAGTGCAACTGTAGCTCAGGGGCGCCTTTCAAAATGACCCTTAAGATGATCCAGTTTGCTGATGAGGTCTTCCTGACATCAGTACTACTCTAGTGCAGCTTCGTGTTGCACCAAGTTGCCTGTTAATCCGACATTCTGAAAGATCGTAGCAGAGATTCTACCAAGCACGTAAATAAGCGGGCAGTCTGGCATAAAATTTTCATTGTATTTCTATAGGCCAGGGGCGCCTAGCCTTTAGGCCTGTCAGATGAGGTTATTGATGTTCAAAGTCTTCATGAGACTTGTGCACAATTACTCCAGCTATCCAACGAGCCTAGCCGTCAGCCTTCGAGATTTGGCAAACGCTCGTACGTGCGAGGTCTTTGTAAAATGCTGAAAAGTGAAGACATCCGGAAAATGGCCAAGTATGGAGCGTATATTTTAAATAAAAAACACACTTGTATTTTTGAGGTCTTAGAAGCAGTTTTCTCGCTTCGTCATCTCCAGAGATATCTCTTCTCAATGCTCCTAGCTATGCAGAGAGACAGTCGGCACACGAATCGGGGCATTCCAGCTCTCGGTATTGGAGGACAAAGTAGGGTACTTGGATGAAAGTTCAACCTTGGTCGAAATGGTGTCAGTGCACCTGTAGCTCAGGGGCGCTTTTACTTTTCAGGCCCTTAATGCACTTTTCAGATGCCGTGCGTATATCCGTTGGATGCAGAATGCTTCTAGTCACGCAGTGAGCTCGGTTGCCTGTCAGCAGGGTTCACCGTTTGCCGTCAACAGCTGTTTGAAGTGTCAGACGGCAGTTTAGGAAAATGGTTAAGTCTGGCACCTATAAATGAATTTAATCAAGAGCGCCTAATTTTTTGAGGTGTTAAATAATGGATTTTGCAGTGATGATTCCCAGCAGACGTTTCTTCCTTGCTCTGCAGGCTTTGCGATGAATTTACCAGTTCAGTCTCAGCATCATCTGGTCACCCGGGAATCAGTGTCGAAGATGGCCAGTTGTAACTTTGTAGTCAGCTACAAAGTAGGAAGTTAATAAAAAGTGCAATATCTTGAGCAAATGGACACCTATAAGGTCAAATGATGACTTTTCAGAATAAGTGAAGTTCGCCGGTGAATCTTAAAGCTTCATTCGGTTTGTCAACTGAAGTTTAATAATATTTAATATTTATTCTTGCATTTTTAGCATTAAATGGCGATTTTCTAAAGTTGGCGCCCTCTTTGTGCTAAGATTTCAAATTGCATGATAATTATTATTTTATTATTTATTTTCAAACTCCGAGTTAGTAGCAGTTTAACTGAAGGGGGACCAATTGGAAGGCTTCTATTTCAATCAGGGTTTTAAATCTTGCAGTTCACAGGTTGGTGCGAATTTTCTCTATTTAAAACATGGCGCCATCATTATTCATTCTCACAACTTCAAGGAAATTCGCAATTCTTCAGAGCAAAGGCGATTTTCAAGCAAAGGCGAATTTTAGCAAAGCAAAGGCGAATTCTTCATCAATTTTTAAAGGCGTTTTCATCAAACATATCTTTTTGCAGATTAAAGTTCACATTTATCAGCAATTTGAAGGATTCAAGGGCAATTTTCATTGAAGAAGAGCATACAAAAAACGTCTTTTTCCTCCTTGATTCTCAGATTTCTCTCAGATTTCAATTCGCATGTTCCTGAGATTGGCAAATTCGACAAGTTCAAACATCTGGATCATTTTCATACAGTTTCCTCGAGTTAAAATCGTGCGTTTGATTTTTCAGGAATTTTTAACTTCAGAACATTCGTTCTTGAGTTTTTAATTTTCTCAACTGAGAACTCTTTGCATGATCGAGTAGAGGTTAGATTTTCGCATTTCTGACGTTTTGGGTTGTCTTATAATCTTTTTCTGGACAAAACCCATATCTCAGATTTTTTGCCGAAAATAGTTCTTCAAAAGGCTATTTTTAGCCTCAACAGGCTATTTTTAGCTCTCCAGAAATCTTGTCAGAACATAGTCAAGTTCACAGTCAACAGGCGAGTTTTTCAGAATGCAGTACACTCAGCTCGAATATAGGACCAAAACAGTCCTTACTCACGACTTCATCGGGACAGTTGAGACAGATCTTCATAAAGTGCTGCCAGAAGCAGTCTTAGATCTAGTCAAGATCAGAAGTTCGATTATTCAAAACATTCAGCAGTCTGGGTTATTGGAGGCCGCTTCCATTCCTATCTCTGTTCATTGTATTGAGTTTGTGATGTCTTGTATCAAGCATTACAACTCTACTACTCGTGAGATAGTGTCAGTAGATGGACGAGTTATTTGCAGTCTCAAGCCTTTGGACGTTGAAAGAAGTTTTGGTATACCTCAGCACCCGAACAGCTTAGTTATTTCTATGGAGCAGTGCGAGCATGCATTCAATGCTGATGTGGACAAGTGCCAGAATAAAATGGCAGAAAGATGGTTAAAACAAGCGAAGAACATATTGCCAAACAATGTGGGTTGTGGTGAGTACAAGGATGAGTACTTGATTCTAATTACACTCTTGAATCGTGTCTCAGGTCAATCACATGCTAATGTTTTCCAGCCTTGGATGTTTTACATTATTGGTCGCATCATATCTGGGCAGGAGCATTATGACTGGGCATCCTTCATCAGCGATGTTATCCACAAGCAGATCACCGGTTTCCTAGTTGCTCATGAGTTTCACATGTGTTAAGTATCCTGCGTGTACTTGATTGCTTATCGAGTGATTCAGGGACTCAGCACCATGGGCATTATCGTGTTGAAGTCTATCGGTATTATGATCAGCTTGAGTTCACTAAGGCTGAGAGCGTCACTTCAGAGGTAATGTTCCGCGAGCTTCCACGGCTTATCGATGAAATTTGGACGGGAGTTGCACATTAAATTATCTCGGTTGCTAGAACTAGCGATGGATGGTTAGGCGTTGTTTATTGAGTTCCCTACCATACACCTACATCGAGTATATAGATTTATAGGAAATCAGCTATGCTTCCACGTTATCAACCGGATAAGGCAGTCTTTATAGAGTTCAGAGGCGGATGCATGATGTTCATAGTCTTTTCACGCCCTTGAGCACGGACCATCTATCAATTTTCCTGTTCAATTTGGAATGTATTGGTGCAAGACGGCAGTTGATGCCAAAGTTGCAGGACAAGAGCTCGAGAAATATCATCTCAAGTATCTTGTTGAGGCACGTGCCTATGATCTTTTAGGTCATTACACAACTCGCCTTGCTGGACGTACATATCATGAGCCTTCTATGGAGGATTACTGGGCAAATTGCGCAGATGACTTTGAGGTTCGCAGACGTAGTTACGGCCGCTTCTCTCTCTCACAGATTTCTGTTTTCTTATCAAAAGATGTGGGAGGTTTATTAGATGATGAGGGAGAAGTTCTTCCTCAGTTTTTTAGAGAGCAGGTCGACACACAGCTGTTGCCAGCAGTTGATTGGTATGCCAAGGAGTATGCAACGGTAAAAGAGAGGTCAAGTAGAGTTATCCAAAACAGTATACTTTACCTCGACAGTAAGAAGACCAAGAGGGTAAGTATGCCTAGAGTAGAGCCGCCAGTAGTGGTGAATCC